>JAQPZY010001480.1:1595000-1705000 GCA_029931535.1 Margaritifera margaritifera
TTTATCGTGTTGTACATCTTACCTTAAGTACAGCTATTGTGGTCTCGCGAATTTGACGATTAAATGTCGTGGTACGTGATGGTATAGAAACTATTCAGACATGATAATCACTGAACGTTGATTGGTAAAATTTTACCGACTCTGCATGAGGTGTTAGCTGCAAAACTTCACCAGTCCCCTCAGCATGGCCGTGACTCAAGTATCAACGACTTAACTGGTCTTAACAGTTATGAGAGATAGGAAGCAATTGACAGCCATTCTATGGGAGGATGTAAAACGGGCAAATAGTGTGAGACAAAATGTATCCATGAGAACTCTGCCCTGCTATGTTGGATTATTTTCACCAACTACCCGGAGTTTTGATGACAGATGAAGAAAGTATGGAGAATGTAAAACATTTCTGATTTTTTATATTAGAATATTATTTTACGAAATTTTTGAAAGAATTATTTAAGTCAATGTCAATTTATATCATGCAAATCTCATGACGTTTGATTTTTAGATACATGTTACAAAACTCACGGTAATCATGGCACAGATCCACATGATTCTTTAAAATACATCACACATTTATGCACTAAACTAAAATCAGCGTTTTCTTCTACACATATATGCATCAAAAGAATAACACGTTGAGAGTAAGAGTTCTTAACCATACGTATGTAAATATCCAGCCACGTGATGGTATAGAAATTAGTTTTAAGCATGACTATCACTGAACTGTTATTGGACAAATTTTACCGACTCGATGTGCGAAGAAGAAATTACGCATGTAATAATCATGTCACTGTTCTGATTATGATATGTATATTTACTGATTATTTGCGCTGCACAAACAGTTGCAATCAGAACAGTTAAACCGTTTGTCTTATCAAGTTTACTCTGTACATATTTATTCGTCTACCGTGGAAATAACCTTTCGCTATGATCAACAAATATATGTATGTAATGAAAATTTTTGATGTTAATTGGAAAAGTTGAGAATTTTGGCGACAAGAAATCAGGCATATCTTCTCTTTACCCTGATTCTACCTATTATAAATCATTCCAACACAAAATAAGGATCACTTCCGATATTGGTACTTTATTAAACTAATCCATCCACAATTTTATGAATTTAATTGCTTTTAGTGAGAAACAAAGGCAATTTACCAGCTCCAACTTTATTCGTTTCTGTTTACTTTCTATCAAAACTATAGCAGGACAAAGTCCACATACTTCGGGGGTGTTGATTCTTATGGCGTGAGTCACGATATGCGTATAAGAATATGACTGCAGAGGCAAAGGCCCCCCCCCCCCCCCACACACACACACATACACTTCCTGTATGAGAGTCACTTTGTAAATTTGCATAAGAATATGACATCTACAGTCAAACGACCCGTGGTCTCTCCTCTATAAAAAAACCCCCCCAAAAAACCTCAGGTAGCACAATATGCCATTATTAAACATTCGTGGCAGGGCATGCACAGATACAGGTCCATAACTTTCGAAACAAGCACGATAAACAAACCTTATGCATCGTGAATTGGTTTTTTTTTCCGATGGCGAAATTCAGGATTTATTCTAAATAATATAACAGTATAGTCAAACGACTCCATGTCCTTCCTTTATGGGTGTCAGTTTATAATAGTGTTTAAGAATATGACCGCAAAGTCAAATGACCCCCGGTCCTTCCTCTGTGAGGGGTCACTTTTCTATCCATGTAAGGGGCGTCAGTCTCTTGCATATGTGGTCACCATACTAGTAATAGAGAAAGGACGGTGGTCACTACGCCATGGGTGGGGGTAGGGGGGGTCACATACGTGTCTTACCCGGACATGACTAAAAAAACAAACACATAAAATACAATTGTTCTCACATCGAAATAGCAACGTTGCATATTTTAACATGATTTCAGGTGAAGTGATATGACATTAAATTTTGCACAAATGATATCATTTGTCATTCAATATAACCGCAGTTAATTAAAACTGAGGAAGATTTAGAATGACTTCTCAAAAACTGTTCGATTTATTTTGACCATTTCACTGAGAATATCCAGGAATAAAGCATTACTATGCAAATCATGGCCATTTACGTGGCAATCTGTCCGTCAGGACTTAAAGAACTGGGTTGGGGATTTCAAGAAAATGCTGGACCAATTTTGACCAAATTTCACGCATCCTTCTTGACAAAAATGTCTTTTTCAAGTTTGTACAGAAGATGATCGAAAGTTGCATTAAAAATGAACGATTTATATTACCTGAAACATCATTTACTGTCAAATTTCAAAATGTATACAATTTTCTTCTTTAGTTTAAGATTTTCAGATAATTTTGTAATAACTTTGTCTCTAATTATTAAATTTTGCAAGAAAAATCGTCAGAAAATAGTGAATTCAGTATGGTCTATATCTAACATCATTCGGAAAACATAGTTTTTTATTCTCTGAGTAAAAAAAAGAAAGAGGAATTTCCTCAAATTTCGAAAATTCATTAACTTTATATTTACAGTTTAGAAAAACTACTCACTAGCCGTGACTTTAGAGGTATATTTCCATCCTTTTACAATTTATTGGGTATCTGACCGCAATCCCAGTATTTTCAGGAGTATCACATCTCTCTCTTAAAGGAGAAATTGTGTGAATTTTTTAATTTGCGGAATAGAGTAGCTCAGTTGGTACAGCGTCGGACTCGTAATCCAATGGTCACGTGTTCGATACCCATGAAGACCAGCCTGGGTCGGCTGCTTTCGTGTGTTCTTGAGAAAGACACTTAGCTTCCATTTCCTCGGCATGATATTGCCAACAATATGATCAAAGTGCCTTTAGAAACCAACCAACCAACAAATAAGCTAAATGGGGGCCTGACCTGATTGTGAGAACATTTAGCTGAGTGACATTGGATCAATCTGGGCCTCTTGTTATTCATAGGTAGAACAAAAAGTTGACAAATGACGCATCTTGGGTTTATTCTGTTGACGAATCTATATTGATTAATAGCGTTGCCCAGTTTACTTTAAAAGGAAAATAAAAAACGATATGAAAATGGATTTTTTAAAAAAAAAGAATGATACATTTATTTTTTTCATTTGATACATATTTACATTTGTGTCACCAATGTCAAGTTTCCAGTCAAGTTGTATAAGTCTGTCAATCCTGAGGTCCGGAAAAGCGAATGTAAAACAGCTCACATCACGTGCTAAACAACTATTACGGCGTCTATAATTACGAAAACGAATGGCGGCGCTCTGGATGGACACAGTAAATCTTTCTAAAATGTAATGGCTTTAAAAATAAAACAAATCAACATCAAATCATAGCGCACATGGAACCTGCAAGTGAACGAAATTTCAGTTTTAGCTGGAGTTTTTTTAAATCATGGTTGGCAAAATCCTCTTTGACAAAAGGAGTTCTGAAATCCCGATACAGGCTGTTAATTACAAAAGCAGACCCTTGATAACTACAGGGTGGAGCGAAAACTCGTACTCTAACTTAAGAATTTGTTGGAGTATTTTTTCGAGACAGTCTTGAAGAGTTTATTTGAAAATAGAATATAGTATTACAATATGCCGAGAACCCCGCTGACAGCTGCATCAACTGCATGCCTTGAAAGCAGAACAAATTAATTACAATGTATCAAGAACCCCGCTGATAAATTCACTGAACACATGAAGCTACTTTCCAATAAAGGCGAAATTAGTTCATGTAGAGATTGATTGATTACTTGATTGATAATTAAAATATGTTGAATAAAAAGAAAGAAAGAAAGAAAAAAACAACAATATTCTGGATATATGAATTATAATTTAATTTGTGCACTGAAATATCCAGTATAAATATGAAGCAGAGCAACCCCCCCCCCCAAAAAAAAAAAAAAAAAAAAAAGAAAAAAAAAAAGAAAAAACAAAACATGTAGATCCACTGCAAATAAATAAATAAATAAATAAATAAATAAATAAATAAACATTTTAAACATTTCTTCATTAATATTTTAGTAAATCTATCTATCTATATATAGTGTAATACCGAAAACTAATCTTGGAACAGACAATCATAAATAAAAGTTTCAACATTCGGCAAAGAAACTAAGAACAAAAACATCCATCGAAAACGAATCATCCTGAATATAATTATCACTTCCTAATATTGATTTCCTGACAAAATTATCCATTAAAAGTTCTTGCTGCGTACGCCTAATCTGAAATATTTCACATTCTTCAGTCGACTTTGATAGTGGATTGTCCCATTGATCCAGTCACTCTGTTGCAATTAAATCTCTTTTATCGTCGGTAAACATTTAAAAAGTCACTTTTAGCCGTTTTGTACCGCTGCTGAACATTCGTCTTCACGGGTGAAATTTGGTACACTTGGAACTATCAAGATCACGTGGGACATCATTAATTGAACAAGTTCCCCAGATCTAAGAGACCATCACTTGGAGGACAGGGTCATGATACATCTTTTTGTTGTTGTTGTTGCTGTTGCTGTTGTAATGTTGACCCATAGAGATATTAATTAGAGTAGGTCTCTGGTATATTAAATCTCGCTATCTCATCAAATTCATACGATAAATATACCTTAACAATTGGATATCTGTTACCGTATTTGTGGAAGTTTGACGTGTTGAGGCAGTTCTTGCTTAAAAGTCTGATATATTTTCTTCGCCCTAAGATCTAATGTAGAATGTTTTAAAACCATTACATCAAAGAGATTTGCGCGTCATTTGTTTTCCTTTTTATAGACGGCGTAATTGCAGTTTAGCACATGTTGTATCCGTTTTACAAATGCATTTTAAATTTATTCTGTAATTAAACCAATTACTGCAGGCTATATACCCAGCGATGATCTAAAATTGGACTACAATGGTATTTTCTTGCTGCCAGTAATAAGTATATCATATATGGCGAACCCATTAGTAAGGAAAATAGGATAATTTATTAATTAATAAAATTATGATCAAAGGAAGAAATTCGCGTTGTGTTTTTGCTGCAAGCGGAACTGCCATCCACTGTTAGGATCTAGCTTAAGCGATACTGTTTTTTTCTTCAGTATTTCAAAAATATCAATTCAAGTATCGGTTTTTGTGACCCAGTCAAAGCTTTTTTATTGTAGAAATGAAGTTTATCGCACTTGAATATAATTTTCCTTTAATAAAGTTGTATTTAACTCTGTTAATGAAAGCTAGAACAGTATATAATCCTGTAAAATAATAATAATAATAATAATAATAATAATAATAATAATAAAGTTACAAACTGTTGCCAAGTTTTAATAAAATCCTATATTATTACCGATGGCTCGCCATTTACATCTGTCAGGATTGACTCCTAGAAAGTGATTAATACAAAATTTCATGAAATATTAGGCAATTCTGTTTCACAAGAGATGTTATAGTACATATTAAAAATATTGCGAAATGATATGTACAATAGAGTATATATCAAAACATACAAAGGGTACAATTAATACAAATATCATAAACACTTCAATATACTTTCACACATACCTTCATAATTATCTGTATTAGTCAATCACCCGTCTTAAACAGCCACTGATCTATAAGCTACCAGTAATGAACTACTGTTAAGCAAACATCTACCGTCAGATGTGAATTTTCTAACTTTTCAGAACTTGCTGCTTATGACAGGTTTGTCGATAGTTTACTGGGGTGCGCACACGACATGATGACATAGAGTTTACATAGCAAGAAGAGTGTATCTAAAAGAAATTGTCATGCTCTTTTTATACGATACTAAATATTGCAAACGAGGCAAGATATTCATTGGTTTTCCCGGTATTGCACATTATGCATCGTCGCAAGCCACGGGCGATAATCCGCTATGCTCCTTTATCATCCATGACTGCCTGTGAGGATTTTTCCTAGTTTCTCATGAATATGAATGAACATGCTTAACCAATCAATGAGAGCGCGAGTAAATTTTTCTCTCCATTGTGACCCAACATGATCTTTGACGCTGTTGAATGAACCAATCAAACTTTCCCTTTCAAGCACAGTCACTCATCGATCGATAAAACGGGCATTTTTATTGCTGTGAAGGAGATTGTTACAATGTGATGTTGATGACGTATTCTGTTTATGCGTACTCACGAAAAACGAAGAAATCTCAGCACAGGCAGCCACGGATGATAAAAGAGTGTAGCTGATTATCGACCGTGGCTTGCGCCGATGTATATTATGGTGCAGGAGCCGAAAGGCATCTGCTTAAGGTTTGTGCCCGTTTTGGGTCATATCACTTCAAACGAGCACAGCAGAAACTATACCTTGTAATTAACTGTAACTGATAGAAGTACCTATATTACATTATTGTAATTACAAATATGTAATTTTGTAATTAACTGCCACTAAAAAATGCAATTTAATTTTTTTGGTTTGCTCTTTGTTTATTTCTAAAACTTCACTAAAAACGACGAAGTCCAAAACATTTGAAAGCGTTTTTGAAACTACCCCTAACACATGTACAGGAGAGCACATACACACAGGTGACATGACACCATAGTGGTCATATATTCAATACATAGTGGTCACTGATGTTACGGGTGAGTAACCATTGTTTTACAACTACAAGTTTAAGGCGTTAATTCAACACTCATTGTAAATGGTGTTCACTTTATCAGTTCTTGGTGAAGTTTTGAAAACTAAAAAGAAAATTACATTGGTTGTTCTAGTGGCAGTTGATTAATTAGTTTTAAAAAAAAATCTATTTTAATTACAATGATGTAATCTAGGTACTCATATCAGTTACAATGAATTTTACACTGCATGGCCCAAAAATATGGTGTAATGACCAAAACGGCACTACAAATATATATATATATATATATATATATATATATATATATATATATATATATATATATATATATATATATATGATCGGGTCAAGATGATATTAACGAATCATTCACCCCCCGTGTAATGATTGGGTAAATCAATGCTCTTCTATCATCAAGTGCACGCAATTTAGAACAGATCATATTGACAGAGACAAGGGAGAATAAACACAGAACACACATTGTAATAACAGATCATACTGACAGAGACAAGGGGGAATTAGCACAGAATACACATTGTAATAACAGATCATATTGACAGAGACATGTTGGAATTATCACAGAATACACATTGTAAAAAAAACAACAGATCATATTGACAGAGACAAGGAGGAATACCCATTGTAATAAATGTACATCGAGATATACTGAAATAATTATTAATGCCAACAACAAACAAATCACACAAAAATGTTTACACAATAAAAGAATTTAAAAATATCTGTTCGCGAGTGATTTTCCGCCTTGATTGCATGCTCATTTGTGAATAATATACCTGAATGATTGTTGCATCAGAAGCAGTCTCTGTTTCTGCATGTTGCGTTCTTTCTTTCTTTCAGAGCGGGCATATACTAATGTATGCATCGAACAATGATAAAATGGACTCCGTGCCTATAAATAGACGTCTTTTATGTAGGAATCAAGCCTTTTGATCAAGTTCCTTCGTAAGACTTGTAAAACCTCCAACTATCAACCAACTGGCATATACATACTCGTACGTATATACATACTCGTACGTATATACATACTCGTACGTATATACATACTCGTACGTATATACATACTCGTACGTATATACATACTCGTACGTATATAAATACTCGTACGTATATAAATACTCGTACGTATATAAATACTCGTACGTATATAAATACTCGTACGTATATAAATACTCGTACGTATATAAATACTCGTACGTATATAAATACTCGTACGCATATACATACTCGTACGTATATAAATACTCGTACGTATATACATACTCGTACGTATATAAATACTCGTACGTATATACATACTCGTACGTATATAAATACTCGTACGTATATACATACTCGTACGTATATACATACTCGTACGTATATAAATACTCGTACGTATATAAATACTCGTACGTATATACATACTCGTACGTATATAAATACTCGTACGTATATAAATACTCGTACGTATATAAATACTCGTACGTATATAAATACTCGTACGTATATAAATACTCGTACGTATATAAATACTCGTACGTATATATATCTTAATCATCGATTTGTAAAACATAACCTGCTGCTACACAGATGAAATCCTAAGGTCAGTTATGTTAGTAATGGGTACATAATTCCGTTATTTTTAGGTTAAATATGTTCGTAATATTTTTTTCACCGTAGTTCTTACAAATACATGAAATAATAGAGGGTGATTCCTGTCATCTTCAACAATTCACAGAAACGTAATGTGTGATACAAATTTTGCAATATTGATTACTGAAATGCCTGCGAAGATGCAGTCATTATTTAGCTTTTTATAATGTGTGTGTTCCTGATATTGGATTACATTTATTTATTTTGCCATTTGAAGAGTGAAAGAAAAAGAAGTAACATGATATTAAGGCGCGAACCCACGCGATATGTTGCGAAGTTTTCCGTGTAGATTCCACTATTGCACTTGGATGTAGTACAACACTTCCTGCATTGACTCATGCCGCTGACAAATTCGCAATAATAGCCGACTTCGTTACAGGACCCATTGCCGCATGCTCGATTGTACTGAATCTGGCCATTAGTTTTGTTTGCAATTATCTGCAATTTAAATATAAATACAAACTTTAATTACATATCAGCGAATAAACCTGCTGTACAGTATCACTTATATTAAGAATTTAAAACTGCATATATTTTGACAAAATTATGAAAAGGCAAATTACACATATATATATATATATATATATATATATATATATATATATATATATATGTATGTATGTATGTATGTATGTATGTATGTATAGAGAGAGAGAGTGTGTGTGTGTGTGTGTGTGTGTGTGTGTGTGAGAGAGAGAGAGAGAGAGAGAGAGAGAGAGAGAGAGTGAGAGAGCTCTTTATAACTCTGTTCATGGAAGGCATAAAGGTATCACCCAAGTCACCCGCGTTATAAACAAAAGCACCTTATATTGAGGGATGTTACAACAAGAATGTATCCTGATAGTGCTGTCAAACACAAAAATGGAGTAATTGATAGTGTGAGTTCGTATTATAATTGGTTCTCATGAGCGAAAAACTAAATAAAGTGAAATAAATTAAGTAGCAATGATGAAGCAAAATTTGATCTCTTTAATAGGACTTCACGTGTTATAAGAGCGGCAGCGGTATATTGAGTAAATTTTACATTGAGGAACCACTATATATATTTCCATGGCTCTCCTTTTCAGAAATTGTTGTAAATATTTTGTAAAATGTCCGCCAACATTTAAAATTTGACGAATGATTGTAGACGATCTGTCCAAAATATTTAGCCCGTTTATAAGATGACACAGAATGCTCTCAAAACAACCCACAGTAGGCTATGTAACATGTGTACAAGTATTCATGGATTAATGGAAAGCTGAGCGGAAGTCACTATCAAGTAATATTATGTGTGTGTCATAATATTATTATGCTACATTTGGCTATCCATTATGAAGTATATCTTCTGTCATACATACATCAAGTTGTGCCGCAACAGAGCAATTTCGATGGCTAGTTGTTTTTAATCCCAATGTTTGTCGCGTGTGGCATGATTTAAAACATTAGACAGCGTAATTTAGACCCCCTACTCCCTCTCCAAAACTCAGGTATTGTAAAATAAATTTCTTTTAGATATACATATATCATGTTACTCTATGCTAAGACTGCATGTAAAGTCAGAGATATTAAAAATGTCACTGTAACTGAACTTTAGTCCAATGATCATGACATTACAAGCACAGTCAGACTCAATTAAAAAAAAATGTTACACTAATTTTCTGATTCTAAATAATGCACAATTGGCCTAAAGTTATATTTTAAACGATCTGTCAAATTGGATAAAACGAATAAATTATTGGATAAAACGAATAAATTATCCGTGTCCGGCAATTCAGTTTAACACATCCTATTCAGACTTACCAAACATACGTGAAGATGTTTCAAACTTTTATTTAACGAGATAACAGCCGATTATTTTGAAACCGAATTTTACAAACCATTAAACAGTTTTGATAATTACACTTTAATATTTGACAGCGAAGACTCTGTTAACAGACACAGAGCACAATGTGATATGAGATTTGGGCAAAATCAGCTTAATTGGGAAGTGGTTGTTGAATTTCCTACAAGCATTTAACAGGCAGAAAAAATACCAAACTTAGTTAAACCAGTTCATAGAGTTTACATTTACTTTCACATACGAAAATTGCTGTCTCAATGTACAGTACCTTTACTTGGTGAACAAGCTTTGAATGCAACCAATGACAGCATAAATATGAAACAATTTAGTATATTCTGCAACAATTTTAACATTCATCCTCATCTTGACCGTTGTCATCTCAAGGGGAAAAACATACGGTGACAACATAACTTATTGGGTTGCAATTTCACCTAACATAACAAATGTGAAAAAATCACACGAAACAGGGAAGAAGGAACTTGATTGTGTTATTTGGCCTTTTAAAATAAAAATATAACATGCATTTCAAAAATTAAAGAACAAATAAATAAGGAAAGCAACGATCTAACGGAAATGGGAATATCAAGATTCAACCAAAACATTATGTCTTATCTTATTTGTATTTTAGTTTCACAAGTTGAAAATAGAACAAGCATTGCAGAGTCTGTTTCCACAATATCAGACGCTGCTGAAAGGTTATTTGAGAAACTAATACTTAGGGAACAAAGTTATGACAGTGATGAAAACATTTATGATAAAAATTCAACAATACGTATAAGACTCAAGAATAAAATTGGATTATGCTGTTGGTGATGACGGTATTTTCTATTACTGACTCACATGATTAGAAACATGGGTAGTATCGTTGGTAGCAGCAATAACTTGAAGATATCAATTAAAATTGGGTTGAAGCCTACCACAAATACTAACATAGTAAAGAATATTATTCCAAAGGCTGATTAACTATCTTTGTCAATAAGACAGAAAACTGACCACACTATAGAATAAGACAAAGTGAATTTTAATCACGTTGACAGGAAGAAGGACTATGAGGGTCATAGTCTTGGGACAACACAAGATAACGTAGCACACACAAAGTCCATTTCAGAACGACAAAAAATATTGATCATGAAATAAACTATCAATAATATTAATTCTAATAATAAGCAGGAGCTTATATACTTTACTTTTTAAAAATAAATAATTAATAATTCCTGATCCTGCTTAATGTTTTGATTATACCTTTCGTCAAAAATGCAATTTACAGACCAATTAGAGTTCAATTAAGCAATATGTCATGACCAGAAAGGTAAGAAACAACATGTCCAGTGTTGTTTGTTTTGCTAACTGAAAGAAATACTTGGCTATAATTAACATAACGTTTCTGTCTTGTAAGAAATGATTCATTTGGAGTAGATTGAGAAGAGTAGGTGGTTGAGATGGAAAAGGAAGAGTAGATAGTTCAGTTGAAGTAGTAAGGTGAGTAGGTGGATGAGGATGAGGAATAGGAGGTTGATGAGGCTAAGAAGGAGTAGGAAAAACACGATTTTATTACGTTAGCTGGAGACAATACTACTCTGCCTATTATTATTGGCATACCAAGAGCAGTGGCACCAATTGATTCATCTACTGGCAATTTTCTCACTTTTTCACTAATCCTTTCAATATGTTTTTGTCTTTAAATTTATTATCCAGCTGTGTTAAATTAACATTGCACTTTTAATTTCACCACTTTCTAATAGTTCTTGCAATTAAACGTTTTGCCTTGAATCTGGTTGTTTTGTTGCTGTTGCTGATATTCTATTCTGACACGTTTGCTGAAACGATGATACACTTTGAATAAGCTAAACCTAAATATATGAGGAAAGACAGTGATTCCTACGAATACATCGACAGTTTTGAAAGATTTAAAGCACAACAAAACCATCTAACGAAAAGTTTTACTCAGCACTTTTTAATTCTGAGATATCAGACGATGACTACAACTATGAACAAAATGTTATGAAACATTCCAACTTGAATAAATTAGGAGATCTCCACGACAATATTGTGAAAAATATACATTCATTCTGTGTGACCTTTCCAAGGAGTTCAGGAATGTTTGTATGACACACAACAAACTGGTCCCAGCACAGAATTACTGTGCGTCCGGGTTAGCACACGATGCTTAGTTAAAGATGTGTGCTGTATAACTATAACTCTTAACTGATGACATCTTTTGTTTTCTTTATGAATGGGTCAGGTATTAGGGATGTCATTAGCATGATACCACATAAATACACAACATTAAATCATGAAAATTTAACACGGATGACGAAAGAGATATAAAAAGAGGATGCCAAATATGATGAAACAAAGTCTTAAAGCCTTTATCACATTCTTAGAGTCTTAGATGATAACAATTTAGATGGCAAAATACCTTAATTGGGCGAACTAAAGATAAATGAATTGGACATAAAATAACTTGTGAAACATTTGTGACAACAATTAAATCGATTACCTTTTAAAAGTGGATTCCTAAACATTTTCATGACTATTTCAATGACAACCCTAATGCCTAATATCGACATGACGTCAGACCGTAAAAACAAGAAAATGTATCATACCAAAATAGTTGCTATATCTCATGCATAGTTCAAGGGACATGTGAGGGTTGTCACCTCATATGAAAAGCAAGCAACCTGACAAACTAGAATTTAACACATTACCAGATCTTTTGCCTGGAATCAAAGCAAGCGAAGAAAAACTTGAATAGTTTGAATTCAAGAATGTTGCTGAAGAGAGTTTAGCCAAGAAAGACAAAAATAAAACTGAAGAAGCTTTTAAATTGTTATTAAATGAGATACAAATCTACAAGAAAAAAAAAATATACACCGTACTTTTTAAAATAGACGGCTTGCAGGAAAGCAATACTAAATTAATGGTAATCCAGAAAGTTGAGAGTGAAGAGGTTGCTAAAGATGGGCCAGTGAGTCAGGAAAAGTGTATCATGTGAAAAATAAGTAACGGTATTAATTCGTTGAGTTGGATTGAATACATTAGCCTGGTTATACTATTTTTCTTGTCATTAAATCTTTCTAAACTTAACATATATAAAAGGAATATCCAAAACCAAAAGCCGAAGAGATTAAGTATAAAGTAAATGTTATACCTATTCTTATTTATCGGAGATGTTGTTAAAATGTTACACTTTTATGCTGGATAAATATGTCCCAGCCAAATAATATCATTAACATTTCGTATCACTCAGCAATCGATTCAGCGTCGTTGTACCACACTCAATGTTGTTCTCTAAATTTTAAAATTTAAAGATTAGGCCAATAAACAAATTATTCATATTGAGCATACCTATTAGATTGGCAGTGATAACCAAAGACTATCAGATCATCTTGGGGGTATTCGCTGACAAGATAATTCTTTGAGTGATTTTTACAGTTGATTTCACTATAACAGATACTATTTTGCAAAGCTTAACTAGTTATTTTTAATCGACCCTACCGTCATTAAATAATAGCTGCATAGAACAGGTGGATTCTGGATTAGTGGGGGATTGAATTGATTCATTTTCTCAATCATGTTTTTCTGACTTGTCATTGTTATTTTTTAATGGTACATATAGGCAACATAGCTGTTCCTATAACAGTAAAATTGATAGAAATTGACCAGTTAGTAGTGCATTATCAATATTTTAAATTTAGTAAATCTACTCAACCCCTATTGCTCCCTACCTCGCCTGTTCTATACTGCTTTCATATATAATATATTCAAATTAATTACTTCTAAAGCGTGTATATATCCTCATAATTCTCTTTCGTCTTTAGTAGTGAATAATCTGCGTTCTGAAAAAGGAATATAACAGTCTGCGCTTCATTTACCTGTTGAACAACATTTCAGTTGTGTATGTTGTTGCCAGCACTGTATCTTCATGGATTTGTATTCGTTTTCTTTGTTCAACAGAAGGTTCTAGTTGATATCTGTGTTTCTTAATTGTCTTCTCTAAGTCTATTTAATCTTTACTGAAATTCATCTGTTATTATAGAAGTAGGAACCATATCTTTCTCAAACTTTGATGGTATCCTTCTTTTGCCCATCCTAGGAAACTAAAAAAGTTACGTCCGTAATTTTGTAGCTTCAGAGTTAGGTGCTAACATTTTATTTAGACTATGCTTTTTAGAAGTTTATATCGATTGTCCGCCTATTTGAGGATAATACAATGTGTTCATCAGATAATTATTTAATGAGATTAATTAACTGATATTGTCAATGATATATGTTAAAAGCATTTTGTTTTTACATATCCTTGATATTCGTCCACGAATTCAGTGGTCAGTTTAGTAGATGCAATAGACATAAATCCTTCATTAAAGAAATTTTCTTCTTTTTTGATGAGAAAGTAACGAGTAAAGTTTCTTCAGAATTTGAAGAAATCAAATATAAATTGAAAACAGCTATTGCAAATGGAATATGCAAAGATTCAACCGATAAAAGTTTAACAGAGAAAAGTTCAAAATTGAGTGAAATTGAAATAGAGAAGACAAATTAAATATTTGTAAATGCAAGATCTATTGAGATATCCAAGTCATTTTCAGATGTTGTAATTCTTTAATTGACAGATTTATAGCGATTGGCAATTTAGACAGTTTACATAATGAATTGAAAGAATATCACATAACTGCCAATGTAATTAGATACTTCATAGGATTTTTATCATTTAAGTTAGGATTTATTTCTGTCTGCGTTGATTGTCAACTTGATAACATTCAAACATATAAATTGTAGGAAGGAATCTGAAAACATTAGAAGTAATTTTTCAAACCAATGTGCACTTGTAGCTTTCTTGTTGATTTATTTGTGACTTTAATCATATTTGTTTCAATATCTATTTTGAACAGGATTAGATGCTTGTCATGAAATAACGTCGTTAACAAAAAAATAGAGAAGACAAAAAAGAGACTAATGAATGCTTTAACTTTTGATCGTGTTCTTCTGTTTCTTCTTCAAACCAGAACAGAACAGAACATTGTTGCCAATTCAGGTGTAGCAATAGACATATGAGATTAAGTTCAAATACAAGTTATTACTGGTGGTAGTATAGCCTATCAAAAAAGGTAGAAGGGAGAAGGGACAAAATAGATATTCTGATCAATATTTGGGATACACATGACAAAATGGGACAAAAAAGTAACAGACATAACTGTTGTGAGTTGACGTGGTAATCAGAGTAATTAAAATATCATTTTAAGAAATTTATTTAATGTAATCAGTAAGTTAACATATGATATCTATCAACTCACTAAATTTGTATGTATTAACATTTGTAGATATTCTTTTACTTATGTATTGTGTTCTTTTTTAAGCAAAATATTGACATTGAAAAAGATATTAAAATTCACCACTTACATTCAGCGAGGCACACAATTAACATTTTATTTCAGGTATACTCAAATTTTACTACCTTCCTGTTTCATTTATAAAAAGGTTTCAAAAATAAGACATTTTTGAAATATAAGGAAAGTTCTACTCTTAGAGAAACCAAATGCACCAGAATGCATTTTTATATATGCCGATCTTTAGCCGGTCAACACAGGGGAATAATTGACAGAAAAGGGGAATGATTGAGAGAAAATTCGAAAAACGGCTTTCTAAAGATATTTTCCGCTCTCTGTAAGAATAATATTATCGTCAGCATGAAGGATAACAAGTACCTTTACGCATTTTACTGTCCCATATAATTAATACTGTAATAAAAAGACGGCCTTACCAAGCATATGTTGTTTGGACAATTCACTGTTCCATGCGAGTTACTGCGCTGGCCACACACAGTTTCGTTCCCAAAGCAGGAATAGCAGGAAAACATCTGAAATATTCCGTTGATTGATCAAATACTTAACTATATCTTCCATGTATATATATATATATATATATATATTGTTACGGAATCATACCTCTTTTTCCTTTTTATAATGATTTAATTTATTAGTTTATGACCTCTTTTCTTAGTCTGAACTGCGGTTACCATATGAGTATACATACGACAAATTTTCGATCGATAAATGGTCACATGACTATTTGCGCGTGAAATGAATAGACCTACTTCGTGTACTTTAGAAATCAACATTGCAAGGTCACATTCCAATACAATACATCAACACGATGTTTACTGTTTAAGATTTTAGTACGCGAGATCTTTGGCAAAATGACGCATAACCTAGTTCCTGATTGGTTCTTAGAGGGTTGCATTATTTTGTAATACCATATTATTAAAGACGGAGAAAGGGTTTTTCCTTTCGATTCTGCGCGTTTACACAATTATAAATAGAGAATAATCCTCTGATTATTATTCTTTACAGCTACTTAGAAGAGAGAGGTCATATTGATAGTGTGGGATATATCTATATTTATTTGGAGATTCATCTATTATCAAATACAGTACATTTAGGAATTTAGTACTGTCTTCATCTGAAATATTATACAGTTCCGTGGAATTATCGGGAACATTTATAATACTTGTGAGATTTCAGACTTACAAGGATTATTTTGGATTTACTTGAAACTTATCAACACAATAGCACATCAAAGGCTATTTCATTCGGAATACTACATCCGGATTACTTGGATTAACTTCCGGAAGTGAACTTTAAAACAATTTAGGACTTTTTGGGATATTTTATACTGTAAGTTATTTTTAATTCTTTCACTTTGATTGTTTGTTGAACTATTTTAATACTTTTAATACACACACCAAACAGCGCAGAAAGTGCTATCCATGGATCCTACAAGAGAATGCTTGATAACATTAACACACTTTTAAATACGAATAAATAACATTATCATACAGGTTAGAGAATTTTTAATTTTTACTATACGGCGATTCGAACCCGGGTGCTACAATTAGCCAAACTTGTACTTCGGGAACAAACTATGCTGGAAATGGGAAGAAAGTGAGGGCGGTGTAATTGTGAATGGTATTGCAACGAAATTCGATTCATCACCGAACAAAAAAATATCATATTCTATCAATAATTTTACACTACCTTTAGTCTGCACCAACCGTTGTACCGAACAGTTTTTGAGTGCGTAAAAAGTCATGTCATAACCCCAACCTCTGTCAGTAGTGAATGTTGACTACTCTCGTAAACAATATACTGTAGTATGGTATTCTATTGTGTTGAAAAATTTAAAAAAAACCCACGGATAGCAGAATTCCATTCGATGCTAGGACACACACACACACACACACACACACACACACACACACACACACACACACACACACATATATATATATATATATATATATATATATATATATATATATATATATATATATATATATAGAGAGAGAGAGAGAGAGAGAGAGAGAGAGAGAGAGAGTTACAAATTACTTGCGGGTATTTCTGCTACCCACAAATGTCTATACCACCGACTTTGAAGCATTTTTTGGTGATGTGTGCATGGTCGAGATGGTATAGGGGTTGATGGTTACAGGCAAGGCGACGGGTGCCGTAACCCGCGGATCCGGGTTCGAATCTCTGTAGAGTCCGAATTACAAAATTCTCTAACATGTATGATAATATTATTTATTCGTATTTTAAAAAATTCTGCTAATGTGATCAAGCATTCTCCTGTAGGATCCAGTGAAAGCATTTTCCGATCTATTTGTTGTATATTTGTAATTCTCTATATATATTCTCTGGATCCTACATGAGAATGCTATATACAATTAGCAGAATTTTGTACCTTGATTTCTTTAGCAGGAATCCAGATGGACTGTATACTTATAGGAGAATTTATTACTAGGTCGACATGCGGGTATGTCTGCTACGCATGAATGCCTATACCACCGACTTTGTAGCATCATTTTTTGGTGTACATGGTCGAGATAGTATAGGGGTTGGTGCTTACAGGCAAGGCGACGGGTGCCGTAACCCGCGGATCCGGGTTAGAATCTCTGTAGAGCACGAATTAAATAAATTCTCTAACCTGTATGAATATATATATATATATATATATATATATATATATATATATATATATATATATATATATATATATATATATATAGTTGTGTGTGTGTGTGTCTGTGTGTGTGATGGCGCAGTTACAAGACAGTTTCCCATCTTTTCCAGCTAATCGTCAGCGGAAGAAACAATTTAAACAAGCAAAACAAACACGTAACACCAAAGTTGAGAGAAAACCTGAATTATTTAAAACAAACATGTAACACAAAAGTTGAGAGAAAAACTGAATTATTTAGATATTTAAATGACAGAGGAAATCTACAAAAAAGTTAAATAATGAAAGAAGAAAAAAAAAATAGACGAAACACACTCTCAAACGTTTTTATTGGAGTCAGAATAGCAAAAGTTTATCAAAGATAATCAAAGATGGAGTGATCATCGTAATTGCATGTTTATCATACAGAGAGAACCAAATTGGTTTGACGGAAACCAAGCGTAGCGAAAAACAATGTCATTTAAGACCAGATACTACAATATGTACCAAAAATGATATACCACTAAAGCTATGCTTGTAGAAGGTATTAAAGAAAATGTGCCATGATACTGTTGTAGCGGGATACTGAAAGTGAGACATAAATAATAATAATAATAATAATAATAATAATAATAGCAATAACAATAATGATAATGATAATTCGTTTAAAGAATCGATGAATATTTATATGGGCAACAACTGTCGTTCGTATAGATCAGCACACACATACACACACACACACACACACACACACACACACACACACACACACACACACACACACACACACATATATATATATATATATATATATATATATATATACATATATATATAAACTGTCCTGTATTCTAAACCAAATGACTCTTACCAGTATCTACTCACAACCAACTGCCACCCCCAGAACGTATTACAAAATCGTCCTTACGGTATGTGCGTTCGGAAAAACGTATATGCTCTATTCCGGCTACCTTTGAAAATAGAATCGGAGAGCTCAAGGGGCACCTTAGAAGGAAAGGATACAGAAATAACTACATAGAGGAGACTATTAACAAAACTAGACTCCTGAAATATAAAACCAAGAAAACCAACAAACGCGTCCACTTCGTGGTTACTTTCCACCCTGAGGCCCCAAAGTTATAACAGATAATTCGGAAGCAAGGTAACTTCAAACAAGACCACAGATTCAGGCACATATTGCTGCAAAGACAAGCGTTGCCTAATTTGCAAACATATGCCCGAGACAAAATCGTTCAAAAGTTCGACGACAGGAGTTAGCTACACTATCAATCAGAAGTTAGGATGTCGAACCAAAAATGTAATCTATCTTCTAACATACAAGATATGTGGCACTCAATATATTGGCGAAACTGTTGATTTCAGATAACAGGGAAGCAAAGCAAAAGAAAGAAGATACGTGATTTTTTATCAGTTACAAAATATTGAAAACATTGCATACTCACCGCTATTGAATCCATAAAAGAAACGCAATAAAACAAAGAAAGAATATATCACATAAAAATTACTACAATCATTATTCCATTCTATAATAATTAAGTGTATCGGCTTGTTTATCAGGCACGCTATCTTCTTTTACGTACAAAGTTGTGAAATTTGTAATCTTAATCGTAGCCTGACGCTACTTTTCAGATCAATTTTGTTTTGTAGGTCCAATAATTTTAAATCTTGCGTTTTAATCCAAAATTTAGAGCTTTTGAATCGATTATAGCTACGCTCTTGATCTAAATGATAACAAGATGTTTAAAACATTGTCTTGTCCGCAATGCATCTACTCCTGGACTACACTTTGCTGCGGTGATGTTGAATTCCCAGTTTATTTCATTATCATTTTAAATCGACCCATTTTTCACAGGTGACATCTGTTAATCAACTATTGCATAGCAGATTGCAGTTAACTACCGACCATACCAATGGATGATTCTAGGACAAAATGGTAGCGGACAAAATGGTACGGACAAAATGGTATGGACAAAATGTTAAGTGGACATAATGGTATTGGACACATTGGTATGGATAAAATGGTGCGGACAAAATGGTACGGACAAAATGGTATGGGACAAAATGGTACTAGGATTAAATGGTATAGACAAAATGGTACGACTACAATTTTATTAATACGAAATGTAAAAAAAACAGACAAGTTTTTACTAAATAACATTAATATGCTGCTATTGTGAACTGACCATGGATGAAGCGCGAAATCAGGTTCATCTCTATAACGTTCTGAAAAACCTTCTGATTGCAGTTTCCTCCAGACGCACTGACCGAAGTGAAACATGCATCCAGTTACTGTTGCCAACGGAAATATATTCTGAAAAGCTCGAATTGCTGCCAATTCAAAATCAAATACAACAGTAACTGGATCTAAACCTGCGTGCAAGGTGAGAATTTCTTGAAGGAGTTGTTGATATGCTTGTTCGGTTTTTTCGGATAGTAATGCATACACTGCAGGAAAAACTTGTATTGGTATCTTTTTCAGTTAGTTTATGATGCGTGAATATTTTAATATATGTATAATATTTAATTTTTTTTAATGATTTTTGGTATTTATTATTTTCAGTAGCTTGCGAAATTTTAATATATGTACCATTTTATCCCGTTTGTCCCATACCAGTTTGTATGCAACATTTTATCCATACCATTATGTCTATACCATTTAATCCTAGTACCATTTTGTTCCATACCATTTTGTCCGTACCATTTTGTCCGCACCATTTTATCCATACCAATTTGTCCAATACCATTATGTCCACTTAACATTTTGTCCATACCATTTTGTCCGTACCATTTTGTCCGCTACCATTTTGTCCGGCCACCCAATGACTACGTAGGAGTAAATCGTAACGTACTCATATGGACTGGTAGTGTTTAGTGTTTGGTTGGTTTGATAAGAGCTTGTCTGACTGACTGGCTCATCCATTTAGTTTTAACTCATACACAGATTTAAAGCTAAATTATTTTGACATTAAACTTTTACCATACATGTGTACAAGTCCCATAGCAATAACTTAAAAAAATAATAAAAACGCCAACGTTCAAGGAATAGTTATGAGTGGTCAATTAATTAAGCATATGCTGATTAAATGAGTAGTTAAAATTAGTCTGGATTGTTGGGATACATTTCCAGGTATCACTCCACTACTGTCACGAAATTGTGTTTACTAAATGCCTTTGTATAATATACGAACGAAAATGTACACGGGTTTCGTTGCCGCTTAGTGTTACCCGGGGGTGTATAGTTTCAGCCTAAGCTATTTCAAAATACTGAGTTCGGTTCACCCACTGATGCACGTTAAAGTATCGGTGGTGAGAACCTGACTACCTCGAGTTCTCTGGTCGTGGATTTGACTACAGCCAGGGTACTTATTGGCCGTGTTCTCTGTATCGTCGTATGATAAACTATTGGGCTAGACTGGTTATTGGTTATAAAAAAACTATTGGGCAAAACTGGTTAGTGGTTATGAAGAAAACATGTCTTACCATATGTATTCTGTCTTATACAAACATTTTTGTGATAATTCTTATGACAATAAATGGATACTAGAAGTAAAATCTATATTAGATGATGTTGGGTTTAGCTACGTATGGAGAAATCAAATTTTGTGTCAGTTAAATGGTTAACAAAATCTGTAGAACTTCGAAAAGATCAATACAGACAAGCTTGGGCAGGTGACATCAATACGTCATCTAAAGGTTTTAATTACAGGTTATTTAAAACTAGTTTAGATTTAGAAAAGATCTTTTTTTCATTACCAAAAATATATCGAAAAGCTAAATTAAGTTTAGAACAGCAAATCGTAGGTTTCACGTTGAAACTGGTAGATGGGCTAATGTTTCCTATAACGAAATATATAGTACACTCAGTCAGTCGCAAGAAATAGGCGATGAATATCATTATCTTCTGTCATGTTCTTATTTTCATGATGAAAGACAAAAATGTATACCTCATTTTTACATTTCCCGGACTAACGTTTATAAATATAATCAATTAATGAATGCAGGTAATATACGACTCGTGGAAAATATTTTCAGGTTCTTATATTGTTTTTTCCAAATTTTGTAATCCCTGTTAAGCATTACGTTATGATATCACACGCTATATTGATGTTGTTTTTGTTTTCTTAAATATACCTCGTATGTTGTAATCTTTACAACCTGATTGTAATAAAGTCTTATCTTGTCTTGTCTTGTCTTGTCTTGTCTTGTCACAACAGAGATGAGTCTTGTCAGGAAGCTGTCAATCTTACGGAAGCAATCTTTAGCTGTATAGGCATGTGAAAATGAAAACGTATTCTTTCTTGCAATGTTTTATATATTGGATGTTTCGGAATTTATTCTAAATTTTTAAAAGAGTCAGACCTATGTCACATAACGCCATTTTATTGGATAGGATATAGTCTGTTTCAAGTTAGCCATTTATATAGCTGAACAGACAAGCTGGATTCAATTATATGGTGCATGCATTAATGATGAGTAGTGGTAGAGTTCTTATAGTCCAGTGCGATCATTCTTGCCTGACACAGATTCTTGAACGAATGTGGTTATTGTAATAATAATCTCGTTCAGTGGTTCTTATGAAATACTTAAATGCATAACAAAGCAATTCGTGTGCGCGGATGTGTAATGTATATTATAGTATTCGTGCTTAACTGTATCTCATGTCTTACACGGCTCAGTCATTGTATTTTTAGCTGTTCACAGGGAGTCGTCGAACTTGGGGACTTTGTGTAACCCGGATACTGCGGTCAATAATGACGTTGGTTCGAAGGACAGGTCTGGTTTACTCCATGTGAGTGGCCAAAGGTTCTGGACCAACGTATCTACAAGATAAGGAGGCGCTTGAGGGATATTTCAGCAGACAACGAGGAGCGGACAACGCGAGGCCATTCCTTCACCATTGGACGGGAGCTGTGGAATCGGAAATACATCGTGATCGACAACTGGACGTCACGAGATATATAACATAGTATATTCCATTTTGAATAAGTTTAATTCAATGTCACTGTATGTGTGAAAGTCTAATTCATTGTCACTATGCGAGTGAAAATTAATCGTAAGCACCATCATGCTTGTTGATGAATCATATATCAATCATACTTGTATATAATTTAACAGATTGATCATATATCATGTTGATAGATCCACATGCCTACCATACTTGTTTTTAATTCCATGTATTAATCAGATTTGGCAATAGTTCCATACGTTGATTATATCCGTTGATATACGGGATCATTTGTGTTATTTGTTGAAATTCCATGCTTTGATCCGTTCTAATTAGGAACGGCATCATTTTCTTATATCCATTGTTGAACTTTGTGCGCATTATTTTGTTATATCCATTGTTGCACTTTATGTGCATGAGTAAGGTGTCAGATTAATTCATCATTGATATCTATTATAAATAAACGTCTCATTCACGTAATTGTGTTTAGTGTTTTCGATAGATCCAATCCCACTCGGCTTCAATCCTGTTACAACTATTAGAAAAGCGGTTTTTGGGTACACGTCAAAAAATGTTGTAAAAAAAAACAAACAAAAAAAAAAAAAACAGATCTTCGCAAACTATTTGTTATATATAAGGCCTTTAGTACAGTTGCAATTATCAGTGACCATATATTTGAGAAACATCTCTCCTGAACTTCCAAAAATAATTACCGTCTGTACTCGCGAATAATTCAATACCAACTGCAAACTGCATTGACCCAGATCTGCCGTCGCATAATGCGCCGGCAGATCTGGGTCTATGCAGTTTGCAAGGACTAATCAGCAGAACAAACAACACACACCCTGATCTGCCGGCGCATTATGCGACGGCAGATCAGGGTCTATGTTGTTTGCATTTGGATCCGATTTATACGCGAGTACAGACGGTAATCTCAATTTTGTAGACTGATAATAGAGCTGACAACAAGAGGTAATACTTTCGCCAATCAATCCAAATTGTCCATTCCTTATTATTATTCATAAAGTTATGATGAACTATTAGATTATATGATAATGTATAGTAAAACACAATGGTGGTGTGATGCTATACAAATTTTTGACATGTTCGTAACATACGGACGGATAACAGCAATATTTAAACTAATTTGTTATTAAACATTTAGAGAAAATTACCACGATCATGGAAGGATAGGCAAATTGAATAATGTGAATCTGTTCAAAATATTACGCAAAAAAGTGAGTTCGATGGAAGAATCCCTCTATGGAAAAAATTACGTACGTGGGGATTTAATTTCCCTTTTCATTGATATGCGCAAGACATTTGAGCGAACATTGGGAATCTTAAAATTGTACAACAATTTTTTTACCGGTCAAACTTATTTACGCTATGAATCTTATCAAAATTAACTATGCCATGCTAATTGTTACCCGTGGTTTGACTTATATCATCTCGGCATGTTTATTATCTTTAGCTAAGTTTCATCAATAAGTCAGTTCACAAGCAAACGGCAGAAAGGAATTACACTGAAGTGAAATTGAAATGAATGAAGGAAGAAAAAGGGCTAAATTTGGTGGGTTTACCTACCGGATTGTTCTCTGAAATTAGAAGGCGTGGATTGATAATATGCCGCTGACAGAAACAAACGGAGAAAAAAAAATGTAGAAAGAACGTACAGGCACGTGCAATCTGCAAGATTTGTCCAAAATGTAAATCGGTAAAAACGTTAAATGAATGATATTTTTAAGCAAAAAGGTTTTTTTGTTTCGCTCAAACGTCTAGCGACGTAATTGACTCTGGAAGTTTTGTTCAGTATATTAGTTCTTGATATTTGGAATAGTCCGTTCATGCGTTTAATTTTTATTTTTTTTTTAATTTTATTTTTTCATTTTTATTTTTAATTTTTTTTTTTTTTTTTTTTTTTTTTTTTTTTTTGGGGGGGGGGCATTATTTCAGGAGATATCTTTTCTTTCCAACAAATAAACAAACAAACAAATAAAACAAAACAAATACAATATAAAAGACTGGCTACAAGAATCATCATTAATTAAACCTTATCAAAGGTTTCGTTACAGTCAGTCTGTAAGCAATAGAGACGAAAGTTTACAATAAAATACTTAAGTTGACTTGTTGTATTTACAATCTTTGGTATATACATATTTTCATTTGTAGTAAACATT
Organism: Margaritifera margaritifera; assembly: GCA_029931535.1. Taxonomy (NCBI): domain Eukaryota; kingdom Metazoa; phylum Mollusca; class Bivalvia; order Unionida; family Margaritiferidae; genus Margaritifera; species Margaritifera margaritifera. The sequence continues at coordinate 1,620,154 of JAQPZY010001480.1, forward strand.
GATTCGTTCTCGTGGCACTTACCGCTTGTCGTACCCGAGTGAACTGTAGTAGAGCTGGCGGGTGTTGATGACGTACTAGATGTGGCAGAGGTTGTTGAAGCTGCTTTACTGCCTGTAGTAGTCGTTGAACCAGCTGTTGGTGAAGTAGCAGTAGTACCACTGGTCCCTGAAGTTGTCGAACTGAAAGTGCTTGAACTTGATGAAGCTGTCGTCGTTGCAGTTGTCGGGGACGCTGAGGCAGAGGTTGTTGCAGCTCCTGTACTGCCTGTAGTAGTCGTGGAACCAGATGTTGGTGAAGTAGCAATAGTACCACTGGTCCCTGAAGCTGTCGTCGTTGCAGTTGTCGGGGACGCGTAGCTAACAATCGGAGTGGAAGTGATTGTTGTTACATCCGTTGAACTTGTTGAAGTGAGCCCATTAGTCGAACTGGATGGGGATGATGAAGCCACAGTTGAGGAACTGGAAGCTACTGATGTTGTAGCAAACGTTGTTGTTACGATCGTAGTACTGGTTGTCGGATTTGTAGTTGTTACTGTTGTATCTGAAGTGGTTATCGTGGTCTCTGTGGACGGGGATGATGAAGTAGTGGTTAACGTGGTCTCTGTGGGGGTGGTGGAAGTAGCACGCAGAACATGCCCTATACGACATGCTAAAAAATAAATTGTAAACATTTCATGATAACCATTTATTTTGTTACCTGCATGTTTTTGTCTATTTGGTTGTTTGACCAGCATTAGTTAGACAATAAACTCTTCTTCAGAAAGATACTCAGCAGAACTATTTGATCGTGAAATGTCTAGGTCATTTTTAATCAAGTCATTGTGTTGTATAAACTATTCATACTGAAAGTCTAAGCGTTAAAAGTATACAAGCTCTGACTGTCAGGAGTCATGTATATATAATTGATCGACTGACTTATTGCATGTATTCTTTAACTGAAGCTTGACAGTTTCTTTTATAGTAACTCTTTCAAGGTTCAGTTTTCGAAACGTTCTGAGAAACTGCTACAATCGACAACGATAAATCATATGTACATTTGTGATCCAGCTCCAGTATTTATTATTTCAACCCGAACCTTCTCTATCTGAACGTATTTTGAATTTGACGGAAGAAAATCTCTGTATATATTAAAGCTTTCTAGAACCGTCCGCCAAGAAAATATTTTCCTTTTTATTTGAAAGAAAGAGCAAAATACAGAAATGTGCGTTTTCATTATTTATTTTTTTGTTCATTTAAGAAGATCTTGTTTTAGTCTTTAATCTCGAAAACCCACGCAGAAATGGCCGGCTGATAAAAAATGTTATCAGTTACATGTTATATTAGAATAAACGATTCTGCTTGACGTGTGGCAAGAACTGAGAGAGAGAGAGAGAGAGAGAGAGAGAGAGAGAGAGAGAGAGAGAGAGAGAGAGAGAGAGAGAGAGAGAGAGAGAGAGTATTTTGAATTAGGGGATAACATCTTTGTATTTGAGCATTTGAAGACAGTAATGGTGCTTTTACTTTTTCAAACAGAGTTTTACCAACGACAGATCAACGGAGTATGTAAAACGGATATTTGCAACAGTAAAACCACCATTAACGTCATTGAATTCTTAAACACACGGCTGTTATCTACATTCTAACACACCACTGAAAATTAACCGTGGATTTGACCGCTGCAATTTCAAACTGATCCCCAGGCGGCGCTCTCGCTTTTCTCAAAATGCCACTGACACCACAAGTTGAAATCTGCCAATCTCCTGCAGAAACGCCTGCTCTCGTTTTTACATAATATTTCAAAATATTCTCAAAAAGTACCGAAACATATAGAAATGTTAAGACTTTAGCCTGCAACTCTAACAATGTTATTGTTAACTTTTCATCTTTTTCGCCAATATTCAACGCAAAAATGACTGAAATGACAATTCAAAATGAGACAGACTCCGAGATCAAACGATCCGTTCAGGCATGGACGTTATTTACCTACGTCACTAGAGAGCAGTTTACCGCAAATTCTGACGTTCAACCAATCAAAAATCGCGTTTGTGAATTATTTCTTAACAAGTTCCAGGATGTTTGCCCTGCAAACCGTAGTTCGAACACCGTGATTCATCCATGCCTTCCCACGTTTTGGATATTACTACCACATCACTGGTATAACCTTATCTGTGCACAATAAACAAATATGTAAGTGTATAACAGTAGCATGGTCAGCGGACCGTCTATAGCTACCGCCAAAAGAACGACAGAGGACCAGTATAGTATCACAGCTGAAAAGTGGTTCACATAAGTATTTACTACCGGACACAGGACCAAAATTATTGGACAATATGGGAAAATCACTGATCCTTTTTTCCTTTATATTTTCTTTCTATTTTTTCATTATTTCTCCACCGCGAAAATCAAATTAATAGCCAAAAGCCTTCATATATACAGGGATAAAGTTTGTTTCCATCTTAGAGAAGAATACAATCGTAAACTGAATCGTTTTGATGAAAAAGTAGTTAAAAAGAAACAAATTCAGCAGTTTCATGTCTTTGACTGCTTCATATCTATCTTTTTGAATAGTAAGGCTAGAGACATACTGCGCTGGCAGATCAGGGTCTATGTTGTTTGCTCTACTGATTAGTCCTTACAAACTGCATAGACCCAGATCTGCTGGCGCATTATGCGACGGCAGATCTGGGTCAATGCTTTTTGCAGTTGGTATCGGATTATACACGAGTATAGACGGTATATGGTCTCTGAAGAAAAAAAAAGTGAGACAAATCTTTTAAAAGTATTTCTTTCTTTATGGAAATTCAAATAAGAAATTTGACGACGATTGTACCAGCAGAGAAAATCTTGGACTTTTTGAGGGAATATGATCATATAATCAATTTTGACCCTATATTTAAAGGATTTTATACTTGTTACTTTGTTTTTATTTTATATACCTTTTAAAGAATTTTAACATTTTTACTTTGTACCTCTTCTTTTGTTGTACTCGATGTTTAAATTTATTTGGAAGGGTTTATCTTCCTAAAGTTGTTTTGCTATTCTTTATATTTATAGTTTTTTAAATAACTTTTGATCGGCACCATATATCCAGTACTGTGCTGACGTGCCGTTAAACATACATACATAAATACATACATTATATACTGAAAAAAAAGAAAACGTATAATTTGATAATTTCTTGATAAATTATACGATGTATGGAATATTACACAATAGTTGTAGTGTATTTATTGATAAATTTTCGTGTTCAGCAATTTTAATGTACACATTTTTATGCTTTGTAACATACTTGTTATTGACAACTGTGAATTTTTCTTCATGATAAAAGTCTTTTATTAGAGAAATAATGTAAGTGTATTTGGTCATCCAAAAGAGATGTGTACCTTTAATAACGACCTGGTTACATTAACTACTAGTATATCATGTATTTGTTGAAACCAAGAATTTGAATTTGTATTCGTAGAGGCTATTTGAGCAGATATGATGAATTTTTCCATATGAGTGGGTGGCCATTTATCTGGTTCTTTTGGGGGGTTATTGTTTTCTTTTATCTGCATAATTTGCGTTCAGTTGGGGCGGCCATGGCCGCACTGGTTTCGACGCTTAGGATTACCAAATTTATCAGATGCAAAGTCTGAGTTTCATTTCCCTGCCAAGTTCCTGATTACTATGTATTCCAAAGGCTTTGTTATAACGTTCCTTTGTTACAACGTTTAATTGTTTTAGCGTTTGATTTTGTGTAGTCCGCCTGACGTTTTTATCACCTGACGCGCTGAAGCCAGATAAACAATGGTGGTCGTTTAAATAAGAAAGGCGTAACAACAAAGGCACCAGGTAAAACATGCGTGATAATTACACGTCATTCATAACCAGTAAATAACAAAGGCCTAACAGAGGCACAAGGTAACAAAGACGTGATAATCGCACCTCATTCATAATCGGTACTGTAGAATCACATGTTGCTGGTTCAATGTTTTTGGTTCAGTCTTTTCCCCTGCTGTGTCTAATGTCAATGTTGTATTCTTGCAGCATTAAACTCCATCTAAACAATCTCCGATTTTTATCTTTCATTTTGTTAATGAAAGTAAGGGGATTGTGACCACTGAATACAATAACCGGAGAAAGAGCCGAGGTAACGTATATTCCAAAATGTTGTATAGCCAGTATCAAAGCCAAACATTCCTTCACAATTGTGGAATAATATTTTTAGTGTTTGTTTAGTTTTTTTTAGAAAAATAGCACACAGGATGATCCACACCAATTTGGTCTTCTTGAATCAATACCCCACTAACTCCTACATCACTTGCATCAACAGACATTTTAAATAATTGGCTGAAATTTTGTGCAGAAAGAACTGGTGCATTCTTAAGCATTACCTTTAATTTATCAAAGGATTCTTGACATTGGTCAGACCCATAAAACTTAGATTTCTTACTCAACAAATTTGTCAAAGGTTCGGCAATTATGAAAAAATGTGAACAAAATTTCCGATAATATCCAGCCATGCATCAAAATAGCATCGGTTGCTTTTCACAAACAGGCACAGGGAATTCAGAGATAGCCTTGACCTTAGCTTCTACAGATTTAACTTGACCTTGTCCCACAATATGTCCTAAAAATGTGACACAAGCATGTAAAAACTCACTTTTGCTTAAATTTATCGTCATATATGCATCACTGAGTCGATCGAAGAATTTCCGAATGGTTTCAAAGTGATTTTCCCAAGTGTCGCTGTAGACGATGACGTCATCGATGTACGCGATTACGCGATACAGTTATCTAGACCAGATGTTATCATGTTCATAAGACGCTGGAATGTTGCCTGAGAATTTTCATACCAAAAAGCATCAATTTATATTGATAAAGCCCATCTGGAGTTACAAAGGCTGACATTTGTTTGCTTTTTCTGTGAGTGATATTTGCCAGAATCCTTTTAAAAGGTTAAACTTGGTGACATATTTCGCATTTCCAATTTTATCAATGCAATCATCCATTCCTGGCACTGGAAATGAATCCGTTTTGGTGACACCGTTGACTTTTCTATAGTCAGTACACATGCGGAATGTATTATCTGGCTTAGGCACAAGAATACATGGTGAACTCCAGTTACTTTTACTTGCTTTTATAAAATCATTCTCCAGTAAATATTGAATTTCTTTTTTCAAATATTCCTGTTTGATAGGATTCAACCGGTAAGGATGCTGTTTCACAGGTGTAGAATCTACACTGTCAACGTCATGATAGATTGTATTTGTTCGTGTAGGAACATCAGGAAACAAGTGCTCATACTCATGTAATAGCTGTTTTAGTTCACGCCTTTCCTTTTGTTGTAGATGTGACAATGTCTGGTTCAGATTGTTTAGTACAGAGTCACTACGGTCAGATTGCATTCCATCGTTGATATCCTCATTGTGTGGGACAGGTACAACTAAATTAATTAAATAATTAACTGGGATATCTCTGTCAAAATATTCCTTTAACATATTTATGTGACAAATTTGTTTCTGTTTCCGCCTCCCAGGAGTGTTAATGATATAATTTAAGTCATTTACTTTGTTTTCAATTGTTAAGGACCATACAATTTAGCCCGAAGGGGATTTTGAGGTATGGGCAAGAGAGTCAGAACTTTATCACCAGGCTGGAAACTCCTTTCCTGTGTATTTCTGTGAAACCTTAATTTAATTTTTGACAGAGTAGAATGAAGATAAGTTCTTGCAACTTCACAAGCCTTTGACAACTTATTGTTGAAATCAGAGACATAGTCAAGAAGATTAATCTTTGGATCTTCATTTGAAAGAAATTTTTCTTTCAATAACTTCAATGGTCCATAAACAGTATGTCCAAAAACCATTTCAAAAGGACTGAAACCCAAAGACTCTTGAACTGATTCCCTAACAGTAAACAACAACAAATGAACACCCCTATCCTGATCCTTTCCTGCATCAAAGCAATATGATCGAATCATATTCTTCAAATGTTAATGAAATCTTTTCAAAGCTTCTTGACTTTCAGGGTAATACGCAGAAGATTCAAACTGTTGGATGCCTAATTCATGCGTAACTTGTTGGAAAATCCAGGCATAAAATTTGACCCTTGATCAGACTGGACAGATTTGGGGAAGGCCAACAAGTGTAAAAAAAACCATCATCAAAGCTTTTACAATGGTTTTAGTTTTAATATTTCTCAAAGGAATTGCCTCTGGAAATCTTGTAAACGCACACATTATGGTCAACACGTATTGGTTGCCTGACTTGGTCTTAGGTAAGGAACCGACACAGTCTACCATTATTCTACTAAATAGTTCGTCAAATGCAGTGATAGGTTGCAGATGAGTCTTAAGTATCTTCTGATTGGGTTTTCCTACCATTTGACAAGTGTGAGAAGATCTGCAGTATTTAGAAACATCTCTTTTAAGTTTCGGCAAAAAAAAATGATTCAAGATCTTGTGATAAGTCGTGTTGACTCCTAAATGACCAGCCAATGGAGTTTCATGGGCTAGACTAAACATTTCCTGTCGATATGAAATCGGAACGACAATTTGATAACTCACTGACCATTCGTCACCAGTGGGTACCTCAGATGGTCTCTATTTTTTCAAAGGACCCCATTTTTCACAAAGTAACAATCTGGGACTTGTGTGGCTTCCGTTTCACTAACATCCCTCTGAAACAGGAGATCTCAGGATCTTGTTCCTGTTCCACAAAGAGTGATTGTCTTTTGTTATCCTGATTAGAATAGAGAGAATGAGTTGTAAAAAGAGGATCACTGTGATCAATACGTTTTGATTGATCAATATCATAAAAAGACTGACCGATAAATGTGTCTGCTAAAGGAATAATTTCCTTATCAATATCATTCTCAAAAACTCTTCTTGCCATATCTCTGGTAACTTCACAAGGAAGATACAAATTAGGGATTTCAATCTCAATAGGATCAACTCTTTGATTCAAGCCAGGCTTGTCAGGTACGAGTGGATTGACCACGATCTTATCTCCAGCTAGATCATTGCCTAGTAACAAATGGATACCTTCTATAAGTAAAGAAGTCACTGCTCCAACAGTCACAAGTCCGGAAACTAAGTCTGATAACAAATTGACACAGTAGAGAGGAACAAAGCCGCACTCTACTCCCTGAATAAGAACACTTTCACTAGAAGAAGACTTCTTAGACAAAGGCAAAGTAACTGATAACAAAAGACTCTGGGAAGCTTCTCTGTCTCTTAATATTTTAATAGGGATAGGTCTGGCAGAACCAAAAATAAGTGATATAGAACCTTCTGACACGAATGGTTCATAAATCTCAAAAATAGAATCAGACTGGAGTTTGTTTGACCCAACAAATGTATTGCTTTCAATACAAGACCGTGACCTTGACCTCTTTGAAATAAGAGCATTTGGAATAGCTCTGTCTTTATTCTGCTGCTTATTTTTCAACCTGTAGCAATCAGAAATGACGTGCCCTTTCTTTTTACAGTAGGTGCACATAGGAAGAGATAAGGATTTCTGGTCAGTCTTATCGGATGTTTGATTTCTAACAGTTGTATTGTTTTGAAATTTAGAAGTACTCGTTTGGGACTGAGATGATTTTTATCCCAGAAAACTGCTGAGAGGAAGATTTAATAACAAATGAAATTGTGTGAGTCAAGGAATAATCATCAGGCATGCGAGCAGTATTTTCCAAAGTTTCCACTTTTTTCTCGTCAAGATATGTCTTGACATCACTATGGATGCACCTCTTGAACTCTTCAATTAATACGAGCTGTCTGAAGTTATCGTAATCTTGATCAACGTTCTTGGCTGAGGAACACCTATCAAATAGTTGTTATTTTTCCCTTGCAAATTCAACATAGGTTTGTCCAGTTTCTTTTCTACAATTCCTAAACATTTGCCGATATGCCTTGTTGACCAACTCATAACCCTTCAAGATGTTATTCTTAACCACATCATAATCAGTACTTCGTTGTACCGACAGTGAAGTGTAAACTTCACGAGCTTTGCCAATAAGTACACTTTGTAGTAACAAAGTCCAATGCTGGCAGGGTCATTTCATGTTTTCAGCAAGTTTCTCAAAGTGAAGAAACGTTTTATCTACTACTTTTTCCTGAAAAGGGGGTACTAACCTAATATATCTGGTAACATCAAAACCTAAACGTGTGTGTAAAGTGGGGTGGATGAGAGTGCTCTGCTTGCCAATTCTAATTCTTTTAGTCCATATTGCATTTCCCTTTCTTCTCTCTTTATCTCCCTCTTTATCTCCTCTCTCTCAATGTGAATTTCCCTCTTCTCTCTTTCTCTCTCTGTGTATCTGTTTCCCCTTCCCCTCTCTCCGCGTCTGTATTTATATCATTTCTTTCCGAAGCTGAAGCTTTCTTAATTTCAATTCCACTAAGATTTTTTTCAGCTGTAATTCCCTTAATTTCCTATAAAAATCAGATACAGCCTTTCTAATCAAACACAAAGCACTATTATCCAAAATTTCCTTTCCTACTAAATACGAAATCAAATTATTCATTATCTCTTGTTTTGTGAAAGATGCTTCCGCTTCAGAAATATTATAATGTCAGGCAAGCTCAAGCAACTCATCCTTTTTCATAGACTCTAACCCCTCCTGAGTAGGATTTGAAACGAAGTTCTCAACATCAGATTACATTGTGAATGCTTGTTGGTTTCAATAAAGATTTCTCAAATGTATAAAATTGAAATCTTTACCAAGGATAATGAAAATTCAGAAACAAGATCAATATGAATTTCAAAGGCAATTTTAATATCTCTAATATGTTTTAAAGAAATTCTTTCCCGGACGAGCCCCCAATTTATGTTACCACTCTAGGTCATAAAAATATGTAGCAGAAACAAAAGTGAGACCAGCAATGTAAGTACAATCAACAAGCAATTTATTTCCAGACAATTAAAGTGAAAATTCAAAAGACACTCACAGTTTGCGAGTTAAATTCCAAATAATCCTAAATATCTTAATCACAAGTTAAAAATAATAGAATGTTCCGAGTGAATTCCAATAGCCTTGAATGTCTTGATGTAACACAAAGATGGATTCCAGAATGTATTTGAATGAGTTCACATAAATCCCAAAATAATGTATTAATCCAAAAGTCAATGAGCACTTTAGAATTTTCAATAAATATTGTTAACAAATAATTTATCTCAAATTATATCTGATTTCAGCAACACAGCTGTAATTACTAAAATAGATTCCTTACAGACTAATCTTTAGAACCGGAATTCTCGAACATGAATGAATTTGTTTACCAAAATCTGTATATAAATACACATGCCTACATGACCTATGTCACATCAGAATATAAGTAATTCTAATGGAAATATATGGCCTACCTGACATATGTCACAAAAGTCTAATTGCAAAATGGCTATGAAAATACTAGCGTACCTGACACATGTCACAACAGGACATGTTGCGAAATGCTATGTAAATAACTGGACAAAAGTTAAGTATGTATTTTCAAATAACCATACAACTTACAATCATAGACAAAAGTTAAGTATATAAGCATCATACATAACACATGCATGGAGTAATGTTTCCACAGATTGTGTTATAAACTGTTTTGTTAAGACAGGGTTTACTGAGCAAACATGTCATTTCGAGTGACCGCGATGCTGCTGCTGATGTTCTCCTAACATGTATTTATACAAATATATCTTGTTTGAAGAATTTATTACCATGACATATGAGTTCAGACAGTATTCATACCAGCATAAATTGTTTACTACATATGTGTCCAACGTCATTGACATTGACAAGTAAATAAACATTTTTAATAATAAAAAAAAAAAATAAAAAAAAAAAAAAAAAAGAAACAACACAAACAAACAACCCCTCCCCCATGATTTGGATATAACGTTTCTTAGTTATAATGTTCTAAAATCCAAGTCCCCTGTGAAATGTTATAACAATCTTTACTATATATATATATATATATATATATATATATATATATATATATATATATATATATATATATATATATATATATATATATATATATATATATATATATATATATATATATGGTTTTGTGTATTTAACGCCATTTTTCAGCACTTGATAGGTTATACATGGAGACCAGTATATTTGGTGGAGGAAGAACAATTCTGGAAAACCAAGAGAAGAACCACCGACCCACGGGAAGCCGAGACTCGAACCAACGCGGACGGAGTTTAGATGTCAGTGATCTGTAAAGGCGAGCGAAAATGAGTACGGCACGGTATTGTTTATATATCATCAAAGCAAATGTTGGCTCGAAAATGATTTGAATGAAGTTTCATATAAGCAAACTATTAGACTGTTCTAATTTTTTGAGATCGGAAGATTATTATAACAAGAAATATTTAAATGACAGAAATATAGAAAAAAAATTAGTAAGTCTAATGTTGAAAACTAAAGCATTTGCTTTAAGAAAGAATACTTTTCCAGTACTTAAAGATCATGGTTGGTGAAAACTATTCGTGAGAAACTAGAACCATTTTGATGCCATACCCTTGCAAATCTCTGCATATTCATATACATTTCAGAGAGTCTCGGGAAAACTGCAAAAAAAGTATTGGCAACTTTTTATTTAAGATACAACATGAATGAGTTTAAATAATGAAATAGAGAGATACAATTCCCGTGACATTCCCACTGCCGTTCATATAGACCAAGGCCAGGGTAACTGGGTAGGTATCTAAACGCCGTCCATATCTCAGTTATATTCTTTTCGTGCTTTTACTTACAATTTCTGTTGAAAATATGTGAAAGATTGGAAAGATGTCGCCGTTAATGACATTAATAAAAATAATCGTCACCTTATATCCCAACACCCCCCTCGAATATGGCAAAAATTAATACTCCTGCAGTACCATATCATAACGTGTGGAATGTATATTATTCATATATCCACAAGTCAGTCTGATGGTTTATAATGATCGGACGAACCAACATACCGGTCAGACAGATGGTATCACAATATTAGAAGAATTACATTTTAATTTAAAAACAAAAAAAAAAAAAAAAAAAAAATGGGCCTCATATCGCCCACCTGGCTAACAGCAGCATAATAGCTAAATACAAGATCTATCTGTCCAATTTGAACAGATTTTGGCGAGCGTTTATTAAGTACAAGTCCTTTAAAGGCTGCTCTGTTTTTAGTAATGGCGGACATTTGTGATGGAAATTTCACATAATTGTACAAATGTAAAAGGCCTTAATGCAATGATGCCCTCTTAAAAATGTTGTCAAATTCTATTCGTCGGTTTTAAAGAGGAACTCGTTGAAAGAGTTTTGTAGTTTTGCTTAATTTCACTGAAATGAAAATTGTCACCAGAGTGATATTCTAATTGATTTAACTGAAATTATTTTTCTTTTTCTTTGGATTTAAATAAATTCTTATTTTTCTTTTTCACTGAAGTGAAGTTGAAGTTTTATTTTACTCAGTCAAATGTGAATTAACGTTTAAAAAACACCTTGCCATTGATTTGCTATGCGGAAATCGCTTGCCATTTCACCGGCTTCTCAGAGAGAGAGAGAGAGAGAGAGAGAGAGAGAGAGAGAAGGAGAGAGAGAGATGAACAGACAACCCAGTTACTAAGATTGGAAGGATGTCAGCTGAACATATTCAGAGACATTTGTTATTGTGGTCCACTTTCCTACATTTCTATAGAATTCATAGTAATGTGGCGATTGGTACTTTAAAAAAAAGCGATATAAAATAGGAACAACAGATTATTGTAAACTCATTCTATTTATACACAAAAGCGTTTGAGAAGATCAATTAAATCAATGAACAGTTGTGCAGATAAACGTTTGATAAGATCGTTAGACGAGTAAACAGTTGTGCACAAAAACATTTGCGAAGATCAATTAAAAGAGTAAACAGTTGTGCAGAAAAACGTTTGCGAACATCAATTAAAAGAGTAAACAGTTGTGCACAAAAACGTTTGCGAACATCAATTAAAAGAGTAAACAGTTGTGCACAAAAACGTTTGCGAACATCAAATAAAAGAGTAAACAGTTGTGCACAAAAACGAACAAACAGTTGTTTTGTCTGCCAATCCGACATAAGCGTAAAACCAACAAAATTATATGCATGAACTGAATATGAGAAAACAAGATAAATCTAAGCTGGTTTAACACTGATCACACGAGTTTCACATACTAGTGTTCTAAGCTGGTTTAACACTGATCACACGAGTTTCACATATTAGTGTTCTAAGCTGGCTTACCACTGATCACACGAGCTTCACATACTAGTGTTCTTTTTAGTCTTTCTATAGGAATACTACTACCTTGATATTTCAGAAGGATAAAGATTAGATTAATTTCATCGTATCTGGGGCACATATTGTCCAAGATAAATGATGCTATGTATATTTTAATTTATAAGGAATTATTTTCAGCTTCGCCGACATCCCTCAGATTCACATTTCTTGGAATCGTTAAAAACTCATGTAAAACGTCTTCTTCTTGTGCAACTTTAGGAGTGCCAACATTTAGAGCTACCGTCTGTACTTGCGTATAAGTTGGATCCAAATGCAAACAACATAGACCATGATCTGCCGTCGCACAATGCGCTGGCAGATCAGGGTCCATGTTGTTTGTTCTACTGATTAGTCCTTACAAACTGCATAGACCCAGATCTACCGGCGCATTATGCGACGGCAGATCTGGGTCTATGCAGTTTGTAGTTATTAAAATATTATACGCGAGTATAGACGGTATTTGGATCTTGGGTGAATTTGCAGGCGAGGAAACTATGAAACTTTCAAATTACATTCATGGAGAAAATTTTGAAGATCCTACGAGTTATCTTCTAGCAAGGCATCTCTAGGGGTACTAACTATGGATCAAATCACACCTTGGACAAATTATTAAACTTTGGACCATGAGTGTTAACACATGATATGGTTTCCGATGAATGAAAATTTAATTCCTTCGCGGTCTTTTCCTATGTCATGTTTAGTTTTTCTTCCAGTGATACAATTTTGTTGTCAAAAATCTCTGGTTACAAATTGCAACCCACCCCTCACAGACCGAACTATTACGTTATCTTGTGTTTTGAAACGTTTTATATGATCTTTGTCGTTGTCTCCAGACCTCTAATTTTTTTTCTGATACTTTCACTGAATTTCGCCGTCTTTAAAAATAGAATAGAACTTTGTTTACTCCAAGTAACATAGAATATATAAGGATTTAGAAAATAAAGGTCGTCAAATACAAATATGGTCAAAATAAAAAATAAATATCATGCAGACTTTAGTTCGTTGTAAATGTGCTGACCTATCCCATGAAACAAAGAGAACGATGGCATAAAGAAGAGAATCGCATAGAATAAGATACCAAAATACTGAATATTTTCATGTTAAAACTAATTCGCAAAAAATATGCACAAAAGATTCGTGAGCATGAAATACACACACATACACACACACACACACACACACACACACACAGACACAAGTGGAATGCAAACCATCAGGATGTGAAAGATATACAAAGTCAAACAAATTTATAGAATCGAGGGGAAATTGTTTTCTTACATCTTCTGTCAAACAAACTCTTTTTTTGAGGAATCAACAGTTAGATAACACACACAAAAAAATAATAATCAGACACAAAACGAAAACGAGTACGTAAAACAACTTATTATTTATTCGTTGCAACAAAACATCCACAATATGCACGACTAATTCAGTAACATCCAAAACATGCACGAGGAATTCAGTAATATAAAAAAGGAAAGTGCACATATAACATACAAATGCAAACAACTGCAAGAAAAATATACAAAAACACAAACGTTTGACTACAGCAAGGAAAATTTTGTTCCAAACGTATCAAGGTCAACAAGCGTTTGTTTTAGAGAACAAACAAAATCATTGCTGCATATGCTGAACAGATACACACGAACACTAATACTTTCAACAAATAAGCACTTACTTGCGAAACAGAATAGTAAAAATTTGTACAAATGGTTCGTGAGCTTAAAACAAGAAAGTAAGAAATCCCTTTCTCCGCGCGCTTGTGTGTGTTTGTGTTTGTGTGTGTGGGGGGGGGGGGGATGGGTGGTGGTCGTGATAACGATTTCCAAAGCTTTCATAAATGCTAAATTTCTTAACCTGAGATTTTATATTATCTCGTTATGATACTTCTTACAATACAGGGTTTTCGTCAGAGGTAGATATAGCAGAAGGATGAAAAATAACTGTATAATTTTAAAATTATGCACACAAAAAGATATTGGCGGAATGCCCCTAACTTGAGGAGATCCTCAATGTTTGCTCCGAGATATAAATGACTCTTGTCAGACGATTTTAAGATGTCATGAAGGTGTTTTTAATCCACGACACCTTATTCAGTGAAAAGTCATTGTTACAAGCATAGTAAAAAGAAATAAATTAAAATATCTCAATTTGGGGAAGAAAATCTATGATATTTAGTAAAACTGGACCCTGAACATTTCTCAACACAGACGTAATACGAGGAAAGACAATAGCAGCATTGACACTATACAATAGGGTCAGACGTAATACGAGGAAAAACAATAGCAGCATTGACACTATACAATAGGGTCAGACGTAATACGAGGAAAAACAATAGCAGCATTGACACTATACAATAGGGTCAGACGTAATACGAGGAAAAACAATAGCAGCATTGACACTATACAATAGGGTCAGACGTAATACGAGGAAAAACAATAGCAGCATTGACACTATACAATAGGGTCAGACGTAATACGAGGAAAGACAATAGCAGCATTGACACTATACAATAGGGTCAGTGGAAACGATGCTCAAGAAAATGACATATAGAATGCGAATCACGTCTACCGTTTTTCGAGAAAAAAAATTGAATGGACAGCAATCTAAAAAGATTAAACCGAAAGAACAACACCAACAAAGCATTTTTCGTCTGCAATAATTCCTTATTTCTTTTCTTTTTCCCTCCTCTTTCTTAAAGTACAACTTAATGGATATTTGATTTTTTCTGTGCCCCCCGCGCCCATTGCATTTGTTG
Organism: Margaritifera margaritifera; assembly: GCA_029931535.1. Classification (NCBI taxonomy): domain Eukaryota; kingdom Metazoa; phylum Mollusca; class Bivalvia; order Unionida; family Margaritiferidae; genus Margaritifera; species Margaritifera margaritifera. The sequence goes on from JAQPZY010001480.1 coordinate 1,635,166, forward strand.
ATGTTGCTACAAATTCTGCTTTCATAAAAGTAGTACGATGAGACAACACTGGCTCTGTAGCTCTCTTTCCTAGCACTGGTTTTTACCTACTGACACTGGCAGGTGTAGCATAAAAATGAATAAAACACAGAAGTGTATATTTCATTGTCAGAGACCATGAATGGGCTCCGAGACACGAAAAAACTCCCGTGAATCACAAAACGTTCAATGAGCATAAAATATTTCGGGAATTTAGTAAGAAAACTAAATTCGCAAAAATATTATCGACCACAATGCACCTTAGTAAGTGTTTAGTTCATAATAGGTACAGAAAAATGTAATGTCATACATATGTTTAAAGTAAAAGATCCACGAAAACAATTACTAACCTGGCCAAAATTACATTAAAAAAAATAAAAAAAACCCAATGAGAAACTTCTGGTCCAATGTGGTTTGGGCAATGTCGTGGAAACTTTTATGCAAGAGAAGTAAAGTAACCACGATGTGGCTTATCCAGAATCTTATTGAAATACTAAAGAAAAAAGGATGAAGGTAAAAGAGACGCTTGCAAAGTACTCCAAAACTATTGAACTTTTACAGCGAATTCGGGCCGTCAGGAAAAAACAAATATGGAATATAAACGGGGAATTAATTCAATCGCCCCATTTACTTAATCATCCCAATATGTTTGAAAGGAGATTTCAAAATTAAGGATCACATGGTTAAATATTACATAATGGTATTTTTTAAAGTTTGGAACTATACTTAATCATGAAGTAAAAAAAATCAACAAGAGGAGGCAATATTAAGATGGAAAGATACAAGTTTCACGAGTGATATTTTTTTACTTGGATGCTTAAAAAACCACCTTTGACACGCCATATTTTTAGTGGCTTTAAACTATTACTTTTCTAATATGAACGGACTTGTAATATTTTACGGCGTTCAAATTATATGGACCTGATATTACAATGCCATGAAAACTTACATCTGCAAAGTAACTTAAAAAAAAATATTCTAAAATCCTCAAAAGTCTACATCACTTTTAGCACATATTTTTTGTTGTTGCTTTTTTGTTTGTTTTTTTATTTACTTGTTATTCATTATACTTTTGACACCAGCCTCGTTTCCTTTTAATGCAAACTTTATACCTCTCGTGGTACACCAAAGTTACAGCGTACATACTATTATATATCTAAACTGGAACCTCGAAACCAGAAGAGCAAAGGAAACTTCTTGGATTCACCCCCTCTGAAGTCTCAGGCCAAGAGGCTTGAATCAAGAAGAATAGAAACCCGCTTCCCTCATCTCATGCTTACTTTTGGAGGCATGTTATCTCTCTCTCTGTATATATATATATATATATATATATATATATATATATATATATATATATATATATATATATATATATATATATATATATATATATATATATATACAAGCAAAAAATGACAAAGCAAAAGATATCTGATTTGCAAGGTGGTATAGCAATAAATAAAACTGAACCTATTAACGAGACATTATTTTGCCCAATTTGTAACTTGCATACAAAGCGGCAGAAAAATATTCATTTGCTCAAGCATTCCCATTTTGTTGTGTTTGTTACTTCTTCTTTATTATTATTATTATTATTATTATTATTATTATTAATCAGCATTCATTTCCTTACAATAATAGTTTTGAGATGACCTTAAAGCTTAATTCAATGCCGTATTATCTCCATTGTATTCAAAGTATTACAAAAGTCCATATGAGTATGTATGTAACAGCGTTTAACGGCACCTCAGCACAATAGTGGCTATATGTTGCCAACTAAAGGTAAAGCTAGAAACATGTAAAATGAATAGCACAAAAACTTTAGGAAGACAAATCCTTCCAAACAAATGTAAACACGAACAACAACAGTATAGAATATAAAATGCGAAGATACTAAAGTTATGTAAAGTGTATATAAAATATAAGACAAATGTAATACATGCAAAGGTATATAGGAATTTGGTATGTGCCGAATAGCACTGCGAAAAATTAAGCCTTAATGTACGCAGATACCATCAAAGAAACGAAAATAAAATAAAATTATCTAGTGTTCTATGGGCAATGTCTAGTCGTTAGTTTGCTTTTTGTTGTCAAACAATCACGTAAAACGGAAGGTATGTATGTATGTATGTATGTATGTATGTATGTATGTATGTATGTATGTATGTATGTATACATAATACAAGATTAAGATAATACATGTAAAATCCTTAAAACATATTGTCACGTAAAACCAACTGCATATAAAATTTACAACAAAAAAAAATATATGTATATATATATATAATTATCAACTTAATGATGTCTATTTTAACAAGTTCCGACAAACAACATTTACAAATGAAATGTCAGGTCAGATCTCATAATAAAGGAACAGGTGAAAAAATACAGAATGCAAAAGTTTTGCTTTAGAGCAGCACAACGAATTTCCTGTTAGAGAGTTACAGATATGTGATGTCGACAAGAGGTTGACAAAAGTCTAAAATATTTACCTGCCAAGAAACACAGAAGTTCCCAACTGAATTCCTTCATAGCGAAGTATCCTACACAGTGATTATTGTTTAATAACACGTTCCATATGCTGATGAAAAATAAATCTTTGATTTTGATTTTATATTGTTGTTTCTAGGAAACCAATGGACGAGTGCTTGATTTCATTACGTCAGATGCAGCTGTTGTTATCATCCGAGTTCTCCAGGTACCTTACATGTACAGGTAAATTAGTACCATGAAAAACCAGTCCTTTGCCAGTTTGTGGTTAGAATATGACATATGGTCATTCACTGCGAATAAAGACTTGCAAAGTCAGTCATATTACGCCTAATTCAGTCCACACCGATATTTTTGCTAAATCTAAAGCACAATGCAATGTGCATATTTCAATAAAATTGTTGAATAGGGTTATACTAAATATCGACCAAGATGCAGACAGATACGACTGATTTAATAGTTTCACTGTTACATAGTTACCAATTGCTTCTGGTGGTGGAAGAAATTACGATATGGTCATTACAATTGAACTTTACTATCAACACTTTACAGAAGAAAATGGAATTTTATCAAACATAGCGTGAGTTGGTTATCGATTAATAATACTAATAGCAGACTACCCTGCTGACTGCATACGTATAACAGACATAAGAAAGCATACTACAGGATAGCGCAGAGCTGGCGTTGCACGTCCATGCAGGGCTTTCCCCAAACCGTTGCCGGATGGTGGTACATGCCGGATAGCCGCTAGTCACCATGTCTTGATTTTGCCACAACGCCTTATTGTCTTGCCACCATGCCACTTATCAAATTAGTATCAAAGTTGTAATTACAAACATTATGCAAGATAGATCATTGGTTTCTTCTTCTTCTTCTTCTTCTATTATTTATTTACAAAAAATATTGATTTGTTTTACTCCTTGAATGGCTTTCGGGACCTATTTGTCCCCCAAAATGTTTTAGATTGGAAAAGAAAACAACAAAACCTTTGGAACAAGGAACTATTAACAGAAGATTTTCCTCTATCCATATCCATCTATACAGATTATCCAGTGCCCATGGGGCCACCATGCGTTTGAGGAGGAATAGGATCGGTTGCCTCAGTTCTTTCTCTAGAACTTGCACTAGGAGGGGTTAGTGGTCATCCAGATAGGGTCGAAGAAATTTCGCTCATCGTAAGCCGCCTACTGCACTGTGCACAGTAACATGTATAAGTTGCAAGATCTTTGTACATACAATTAAAATGATATATAAAATTTTCTGAAATTTACAGTAAGAAAGAAAGGAAGAAACAAAAAGATGAGTGGATGGATGTATGGATGAAAAGAAAAACAGACAGCGTATTGACCAAAAATCATCAAAGGGGTAGCATTAAACGAGATATTTTTGGTTCGGCACCTAACATCAAAATGACTATGTTAAGATGTCTGAGAAAATGTTTAATGGCAAATGGAACAAAGCAAATCCAAATAAATTACAACGGATTTTTAAAACCTTATTTTGTGCTCAATCTGATGATGGTTCCTGGTCCTTGTCTTTCGAACATATTAAGAAACAAATACGAACGAATTAATAACCACGAGTAATTGACGATATCGAACCATGACATGATTGTGTATCTAAGGCTTGTCTGCACTAAAACATCCTGAGAGCCAAGCAGAAGTAGAGCAAAGTCTTCAACAGTAAAGGAAACTAATGTTATCACCGCATAAGCGGCTTATTTCATACAAAATACTGATGTAGACGTTGCTAGTAAAACTAAAACAAAACACTGTTGGCAATATTGTTAATGTATATAAGCAAAAATACATATATATGCTATATAATACTGTGTGAGGAAATACGCTGTATCGCTATATTAGCAATAAGTAAATATATTAGCTGCGATATCATTTGTGTCATAATTGGATAGTTATGATATTTTGGTATTTATTTGCTGCAGCAGTTTATTCGACAAAAATTATTCGAAACTTTAGTTTCAATTTATTTTTTGAAATCCACCCAGATGCAAGCCTTATATTATTTACAGATCACTAGGAAACACCCAGTAACTTGTAAATAAGCCATTAGCTCAACGACTGATCAATGCGTCAACGAATCAGCCCCGGATTTATTATTAAATATTGATGTAGAGACCTAAGCCAATGTTAAGCACTTTTCCGTTCGTGGTATGATGTTAGATTTAGTCATGACGGCATCGACAAACACCTAAACTCCATTTCCTCCTCGGCACTAAATCGTATTAATACACTAGGGCAATTAATTCATGTTTGGTGTTTCGAAATGATCACGACGGCCAAAGGCTACACAAGCATAGGAAAGCGCCATGCAGCCATTGTACGTCGTGTGTCGCCCATCGTAACGCACGTTCGTCAAGTTCAAATTCGGGTATCTTTGATAACTTTAAACAAGAGGACCAAGTGGGCTTGATATTTCTTGATGTATACACTGGTCTAAAAAGCAAATGTAGTAAAAAGGCAGGTGACTTGGGTTGATATTGCTTTTCGTGTTCAGTAATTTTTATGTATACATTTTCATGGTTTGTGACATATTTGCTATTGACAACTGTGACGTTTTCTTCATGATAACAGTCTTTTAATGAGAGAAATAATTTCGAACGAGTTTGTAATTTAAATGTATTGGGTCCTCCAAAATGTGCAAAATCTTTGTACATACAATTAAAATAATATAGAAAATTTTTATGAAAATGTGCAGTCAGAAAGAAAGGAAGAAATAAAAGATGAGCGGATGGATGTATGGATTAAAAGAAAAACAGACAACGTATTGACCAAAAATAAAAACGTATCTTTCATAGCGACTTGGTTAGATTGACTATATCATGAATTTGTTGAAGCCAATAAATAGAATGTATATTTAAATTTGTATTTGGAGGTTGTTTGGGGGATATGACGATTTTTTCCAAATGAGTGGTTGGCCATTTATGTTTTTTTTTTTTTAATTTTTGTTTCTCCATAATTTGCGTAAATTGGGGGGGGGGGGGGGCATGGCCGCGCTGGTTTCGACGCTTTGAAATACCAAATTTAATCTCTTCTGGTTACATATTTCAGTGCTCGTTCAAAAAAGAAGTTGAGAGTATTTCCTTAAACGAAGGGGAAATTCTGCGATATTCTTTACACACTGTGGGCCATTGCGGACAAAAAAGTTGATGAAACTTCCCCAGATTTAAATTGGGCCAGGTTTGTCAACATTTACAGGAGAATCTGATAAAATTGTAAAATTTGCTGTAAAAAAAGAAAATTATTTTGTTCCTGCGAAGCCAGGCAAACAATTATTTTGTGGGTCCACAAAATGAGGTCTACTCCGTCACTCTGTCAGAAAATATTACTGTTTATATACATTTTTAATGGTCTTTAATCGCTTTTTTTTAAAAAACAGAATCAATGTTCTCAATTTCATATTTTGGAACTTTTAATATTTTATGATGATTCATGATCTATGTCTGTTGTCGGATCCATAATCATCCCACCCAGTGTGCCAAGGGGATTCAACGGAAGCAATGCTTAAAAGGTCTCGGAACGAGACCAATGAACATGAACGAAGGCTAATTGTTCTCTATAGTTTCCTTGGATGAAAGTTTACTCAGTTCGTTCTAAATGTGTCTACTGGGGATGAAATGACGCACACAGGGGATACTATCACATTTCTGCCTTGAATAAAATATTATACATAATAAAAATGCTAAAAAGGTATTTGTTTTCATGATTCAAGTACAAAACGTGGTTCAACTTGTCTACGTGTCATCTAGTCTCCTACATCGAGCAGGTAATATCTCTACTGTCTTTCACATCTCAGTAGTCCAGTTGTCAATGCTAGCAAGAGACACAAGAACTGTAGGTAAATATCCTTGTTTCTCTCAGAGACACTATTGAATATTACGCTAATAAAGAAGATGGTTGTTCAATTTATAACTGAGTTACCCTCACACTTATAAGAGCTATTTGTTATTTTTGCTGTCTTTGAATGAGCAGTCAGTTGTAATCCAGATCCTGCAGAGGAACAATATGTACAAGACTGCCAACATACTATCTCTCTCTCTCTCTCTCTCAAAAGGGTAGTAATGCTGGTCGCTGACATTATGACACGAGGGTCGCAGCCATCCCTCATGCTCTGGTAGATATACGTACTTTTAAATTAAATCAATACAGTTGCTTTTTGTTGACTTCATTTGCATTTTCTAATATCTAATATTTACTGATATCTAAGGTACAGTGTATACATTGATATTTAAGGCACAATGTATACATTGTTGATATTTAAGGTACAGTGTATAGATCGATAGTTAAGGGACAGTGTATACATTGATAGTTAAGGTACAGTGTATACATTGATATTTAAGGTACAGTTTATACAATACTGGTTTTTTAATTAAAAAATTATAATATTTAAAAGGCGAAAAAATGAGTCTTCGAATTAGTCAAAGAATAATTTTAACAAAGTTCCGTACAACGAATCACAAGTTTCCAATCGAAACTGGAAGGTGGCAAAATTTGGTGAAAGAAAATGTGAATTATGTGCCTCGCAAGATACAGGTGATGACTTCCACTATCTTTTTTATGTCAATATTGTGCTGAAATAAGAAAACAATATATAAGTAAGAAGAATCTAAAAAAATGTTAATTCATACAAATTTAGTGAGTTGCTAAACAACACAAATTTTCGCGTACATAATAGATTCAATTTATAGAACTGACATTTAAATCATTCTGTTCCCATGTAAACTCAGATTAATTATGTCAATTACAGTTTTATCCCAATTTGCCATGTATGTACAAAAATATTGATCAGAATATCTCCCTGTACCCTTCACTTTTCTATCCGCTAAACCATAACCACTAATAATGTGTACTTAATCTTTTATGAATAAAGTTCAATTCAGTTCTGTTCTTTTATAAATGTTCTATTATTTCTGTATTTTAACTGCGTAACTGATTTATGATTTTGTAAAGGATACTCAAGGATATTAGTATGAACTCATGGTTTAATATATGAGAGGGTAAGAGAGACAGAGAGACAGAGTGGGGTGGGGAGAGACATAATTTTCAAATCTGTACTTGAACGCTACTTGTGTGCTCATTCTTCTGTTTGTATTTTCGCTAAATATATTTGTATATCACCACTGTATTTTGGTATTATGATTCATTTGACTGAGTAGAAGTACTTGTTTAATTTCTCTCTATGTATCTGTTCTATAGGACAGGAATTTTTGAATTTTCAAAATGATCCCCACCCGCAACGTTATATACATGAAAACTATAAGAAATTATATGTTATGTTTGCTGATTTAACATCTGTATTTTCAATATCTCGAAGTTTTCTCTGAAATAAGAAAATTAAATCGTCTTTCTCAGTTGTGATACCCCCTCAAAGTTTATACTCTCACATATCTATTAATGTTCTCCATACATCGATGATCACCAATTAAATAGTAATGTCTGTGAGCTTCTCTCTGGACAGAGGTTTATTAGGGATTAAAATCAATTGACAATTGATAATAAATGTTGTCATGATTGTTATGAGGACGACACTACCGTTGTCATTATAAATTCTCTCTTTCTTCCTCTTTTTGAATACCTGATATTTGTTAACAAGCATAGACTTTCTATCCTCATGTGTGGAGGTATCTGGTTACAATACTGATGGAGAAAAATGTTTAGATTAGTAGAAGCGAGTAATCTGTTTGGCAAGATGATGATAACAGAACCTGAAGCAGCGTGCTCAGTTCGAGTATAATTAATTACCTTTGTCGAAGAACTATAATGCAACGATGCCCTCTTAAAAATGTTGTCAAATTCTATTCGTCGGTTTTAAAGAGGAACTTGTTGAAAGATTTTCATAATTTTTCTTTTAATTTCACTGAAATGAAATTGTCACTGGAGTCATATTCTTTTTCACTTCACTGATTTTTTTTTCTTTTTCACTGAATTTAAATAATTTCTTATTTTTATATTTCACGTAAGTGAAGTAAGAAATTTTATTTCACTCAGTTAAAAAAAATACTTCAGTGAAGATGTGAATTAATGTTTGAAAAACATCTTGCCATAGACTTACTATGCGGAAATCGCTTGCTATTTTCTCGTCTTCTCAGAGAGAGCTGAACGGACAACCCAGTTACTAACATTGGAAGGATTTCAGCTGAACATATTCCGAGCAATTCGTTGATGTGGCTCACTTTCCAACATTTCTACAGAATTCCTAGCAATGTGGCGATTAGTACTTTATTAAAAAGCAATATAAATAGCAATGATAGATTACTGTAAAGCATTCTATTCTTACACAAAAGTGTTTGAGAAGATCAATTAAAGGAGCAAACAGTATATACCAAATCGTTTGAGAAGATCAGTCAAACTAGTAAACAGTTGTTTAGTCTGCCAATGCGACCTAAGCGGAAAACCCCCAAAATTGTGTGCATGATCTGAATATGAGAAAACAAGATAAATCGAAGCTTGTTTAAAACGGATCACTCAAGCTTCACGTTCTAAGTTTCTAGTCTATTTATAGGAATACAGTAGATGTGAAATGAGCTTTATGCCCCCCCCCCCCCAATGATTTCGTTTGGTCACTTTCTTATACCAACCAAGGCGCTTTTGGGGGGACATTCAGGGTGCACCTGCCTTGTCGGGTTTGGCCCCACATCCCCGCCCTAAAGCTGCCAAAAACTCTCAGGGAGTCGTTAAATTGTTGACTTGCACCAGCCATGGATTGTCATGGCTGCCATAGTAAATTGAGCTTTTCTGAGCTCTACTTATTATCTATGGTACTGCCCTAAAATTTTGTACAAGTAAAATTTCATGTGATGAAACATATGCAAGAGTGTGTTGACAACATTCTGTGCTACCTCTAATGAACTGAATAGAGTGAACTTTGATGAAAATTCAGGAACAAATTAATCAAGAGGACAAAAAAGGAGTTTCCAAAATGGCTACAATGGAGAAAAAAAAAAACTAAAGTTGATTTCTAACTTTCTACTGAGATCAGATTCATCTAACTCCTTCTCAGGGTTCACCTCTAAGGACATCCACTTAGCTTCTCAGATAAGTAACAATATCTCTCAAAATATGCAATCTACAAATCATTCACAACTTCAGGAAGATGATGACCCAGAATTCAATATGACTCACAGCAATGCATATGTACCAGGGCAACAGCAACCAGAGTTTCAGCAGGTTGTATATATCTGGAGAGTGTGACAATTACAGTTTCCCATCACATGATAACGGTTATTCATACTTTTCTGCATATTAATTTGGAGTACAAATCCAGTGAGACTAAGAAAATGGAAAAATGTTCAAATTCCAAGATGATGAGGAAACTCTGCATGTAACTGTAACATATTACAGTACCACTAATAGACTCCATGTATTCAGGGAATAGGCTATTGCCTATTGCACCTGGTTTTAATATTTCTTCACTGCCTGCTATGCCCTGAGGGAATAAATTTGTGTAAAACAGATTATCACAACTCAGCCTATGTCCTCCACCCCTATCCATACATCAATGAAAGATTACACCTGACAGCCCAATTCACAGTACCTACTAAAGTTTGTTGAACCCTAAAACTGTACCCAACTCTTGGTGATAGGAAATAAAGAAGATGGAGATAATGAGGCAACCATGCCCAAATCACTCGTAAATAAAACTGATCAAACTAAGGATAAAGGTAACCTTAATTCACCATGTGTCACAGCAGTGTCCCGCTAAACTGAACACGTCGGGCCGGAACTGGTTGTGTGGTTGGCTGATGAGCCCCGCCCTCCAGTAGTGTGTCCAGCGCGTCATCATATTCACTTTGGGTTATCTGTCCTCTTCAGAGCAGCTCGTTCAAGCGAGTGATAGTAGACATAATACTGTACTTATGTCAAGCTTTATGTAAAGCATTAATAATTCTCTAAAATAAAATTATTATATAAGCAGGCCCTTCTTTGCTTGTAGCTCAAGCTTCGCTTTATTTGTCTCTTTGTTCTTTTCTCGACTCTCTTCATTTCTCTTTCCGCATTATTACAACCACAACCCACACTTATCCTGTAATCGGTCCATGTTTCAGTACCACACTTCCAGCATGGGTAGACTCTACCTGGTCTTCCAAACTCTGCCATATAGATACCACAATACTCACAAACACAGTTTATCCCACACACCTGTTTACTCCTTAGTTTAAGCCAAGCGCACTTGTTTTTGCCACTAAACACCAGCCGAAAACTGATTACTCTTTTGTCAATATTTATTTAAATAAATAATTTGGTTTGAGCCGACCTCGTGGGGGCAACGATCGACTGGGCAAATAGCGCGTTGGATCAGTCTATGGGGGGATGGCTGGTGGAAGTCAACACTTTAAAGGCTCCCTGAGACTTTGGGCAGCTCCAGGGTTTGGGTGTGGGGCCACCCCCCACCCCCGCCTTGGAGCACGCCGAATTTCTTCTCCAAAGAGCCTCGGTTAGTATGAAAAAAGTGACCAAGCAAAAATGGTAAACGAATCAAGTAATTTCAGTCAAAAACGTTTCGTTGGGGAAGGGGATGGGGAATACTAAAGATTAGATTAATTTCATTATATCTGGGGTACATATTGTCCAAGATAAATGGTGGTATGTATATTTTAATTTATACGAAGTTATTTTCAGCTCCGCCAACATCACTCAGATTCATATTCCTGGGAACCTTTAAAATATTCTCTAAAATGTCTTCTTCTTGGGCAATTTTAGGAGTGCTAACATCTAGAGTTAGTTGGAACTTAAGTGAATTTGAAGACGTATAAATTATGAAACTTCCGAATCACTGGTTTTTTTTTTTTTTTTTTTTTTTGGGGGGGGGGGCAAATTTTAAAGATTCTAAGAATTATCTCTAAGGCATCTCTAGGAGTGCTAACTACTAGATCAAGTCGGACATTGGACAAATTATTAAAATGTTTGCACCATTAGTGTTTTCAAAAGTTATCATAACTTTTTTGCATGATGTTTGACGCTGTCGCCAGACCTCTGATGGTTTTCTTGATCCTTTCATTGTATTTCACAGTCTTTAAAAAAGAATAGAACTTTACTGGCTCCAAGTAACATAGAATATATGAGGATTTAGAAAACAAAGGTCAACAATTACAAATATAATCAAGATAAAAAAAATAAATTGCATGCACATTTTAGTTCGGTTTAAATGTGCTGACGTATTCCATGAAACAAAGAGAACGATGGCATAAAGAAGAGAAACACATAAGAACAAGACGCCAAAATACTGAATATTTTCATGTTAAAACTGATTCGCAAACTATGCACAAAAGGATTCGTGAACAAAAAATAAAAAGAACACACATAAGTGGAATGTACATCAACAGGACGTGTAAAATATACAAAGGCATAAGTGGAATGTACATCAACAGGACGTGTACAATATACAAAGGCATAAGTGGAATGTACATCAACAGGACCTGTAAAATATACAAAGGCATAAGTGGAATGTACATCAACAGGACCTGTAAAATATACAAAGGCATAAGTGGAATGTACATCAACAGGACGTGTACAATATACAAAGGCATAAGTGGAATGTACATCAACAGGACGTGTAAAATATACAAAGGCATAAGTGGAATGTACATCAACAGGACGTGTAAAATATACAAAGGCATAAGTGGAATGTACATCAACAGGACGTGTACAATATACAAAGGCATAAGTGGAATGTACATCAACAGGACGTGTAAAATATACAAAGGCATAAGTGGAATGTACATCAACAGGACGTGTAAAATATACAAAGGCATAAGTGGAATGTACATCAACAGGACGTGTAAAATATACAAAGGCATAAGTGCTCATAGAGTCGCAGGACAAATTAACATATTTTCTCATATTTTTTGTCAAGCAAGCTGTTATTCGAGGAATCAACGGCTAGATAAAATAAACAAACAAAAAAATTAAACAAATTAAACAAAAAGCACCCACACAGACACACACACACACACAAAATGACTACGTAAAACAATTTATAATTTACCAGTTGCAACAAAACATCCAAAATATGTACGAAAGATCCAATAGCACAAAAATTAAAAAAAAAAAAAAGAGAAAAAAGTACACAGTTCTACGGCAAAGGTTGCTCAGTCAACTCAAACTGAGCAGGCTGCTACAGCTAATGTTATCATCATCTTGTAATCCAGATTAAACAGTTCTGCTAATGTAAACATTTTCCTCCATCAGTATTGTAACCAGACACTTCCATATATGAGGATAGAAAATCTGTGCTTGTTGACAATGTTCAGGCATTCAAAAACAGGTAGAGACTGTATAATGACAACAGTACTGTCATCCTTATTTATTATTAATGGTTAATTGATTTGATTACCTTTGTAGTACCGGGTCCAGAGAGAAGCTTACAGACATTACTAATTCATTGGTGCTCATCGATGTATGGAGAAAATTCATAGATATGTGAAAGTATAAACTTTGGGGGAGGGGTATAAAAACTGAGAAAGTCGATTTTATTTACTTACTTTTGAGAAAACTTAGAGACATTGAAAATACAGATGTTGAATCAGCAAACATAACTTATAATTTCTTAAGGTTTTAATGTATATAAAGTTGTGAACCTTTAGAGACAAAAACCGAATGTAATCAACGATTACTTAGCTCACCTCTACTTTCGCTAGTCTACAGTAGCCATTGTAAACATTATCATGCAGAAAAAATTCAGAATAAAGTGATCTTGGCCTCATTTTCAACTAAAGATTTTTGGGTGAATCTTTTATCTTTGCATTTGAATCTTTTAATCATTTTAAAATTTCAAATTTGAACTATTAATTGGCACTAGATAGACAGTTATGTGCTGACATAGTGTCAAACCACATATTTACCTACCTACCTACCCACTCACCTACCTACCTACCTACCTACCTACTGCGACAGGGCATAAAAGACATAAAATAATTTTTAAAAAGAACATTCTTTTCTCATATGAAAATAATAAGTTGATGATAAACAGATTAATCGTATTTTCGTATTATTTATTAAAATAATTGTTCTTAAAAAATACCTGAAAGACTATTATCGTTTTCCACCCCTAGAAGCCAGATATTACTGAATGAAAGTCACGGGTTCCTTGCAGTGATAGCCAGCTGTACATAGTTCATGCATCAATAATTACCTTGATAAACACTACAGGTGAGGCCTCACATAAAAAGCATGCAGTATGCAGTCCACTCACCTAATTTCTATACTCATTCCCGTGCATAATACCCAGTTAAGGACTACTGGTAACGCTAACACCCTTTATAGAGTGGGTGGGTAAGGTATAGCCAAATACCATGCATAGAACGTAATAAGTGGTAAATTGAATGTGCAGGTACAATTTAATAAATGTTAAGGTATTTATTGCCCTTTATGCTGACAAAACTGTTATTCTTGCAGATAACAAAAAAGTTCTTCAGAAAACTTTGAATGAATTCTATATATACCGCAGAGAATAGAGATCAAAAGTCAGTATTGAAAAAAAAACACAAATAGTAATATTTGGTATCAATTCAATCTAACCGGTTTCCTTTAGTATTTGGACACACATCACTGGGAACAGTTGATTAGTTTTTATATTTAGGGCTGCTTTTTAAACTCGTTATTTTTTATTTCGGCAAAAATGAGAATCGCTGAACAAGATAAACATGCATTGTTGTCCTACATAAAATAATACAAAAAAATTCTTTTTATCATTGGATACGTTATCATTGAAACGTTTGATACTACTGTTTTGCATTTATTGTTGTATGGATGTGAGATCTGGAGTTCTAGTGATAATTATGTTTTTGAACATGTACACACTGATTTCTTACGAAAAGTTGTATTATTAAGAAAATGTACCCCACTATATATGTTGTATGGAGAGACCTGTAGGCTTCCTATGAGCATTTTTATCAAAATTAGAACTGTTATATTTTGGGCTAGACTTGTTACTGGAAAATTAGTATAATTTCAAAAATATTATATGATTTTATGTTACGCTAGTTTGCTCTGGTTTATGTACTTTTAAATGGTTTTCCTTTATCAAACCAATTTTGTGTGATTTAGGACTGAATCATTTATGGTTGGATGAAAGATAAATATACACATACTTGGGATTGTAATGTTTTGATTCTTCTAAAAGAAGAACTTACTGGATATTTTCAAAATCTTTTAATTTTTAACCATTTTTAACACGTATGCCGCACAATTATACATTTATGTTAACAAAGTTTTGTACAACAAATCGTAGGTTTCCAGTTGAAACTGGAAGGTGGCAACATTGGGATATATCTGAAAGAAAATGTGAATTATGTGCCTCACAAACTATAGGTGATGAATTTCATTGTCTTTTTCAATGTCAATATTTTGCTGAAATAAGAAAACAAAATAAAAGAAATATCTCAAAAGTGTTAATACATATACAAATTTAGTTGCTAAATAACACAATTGTTAACATACAGATTATATTAGGAAAATTGATAGAACCGAAATTCAATTCTGTTTCCAAGTAAACTCAGGATAGTTATGTCTATTACCATTTCATCCCACTTTGTCGTGTATGTCCAAATTATTGAAAAGAATAGCTATCTCTGCCCTTTCCTTTTCTATTCGCCATACCGCCACCATTAATAGTTTGTATTTGTACTTAATCTCATATGTCTCTTATTAGACCTGAGTTGGCAATAAAGTTCAGTTCTGTTCTAAGTGCTCTATTGTTTCTGTATTTTAACTATGTAACTGATTTAGGGTTATGTAAAGGATCTTATGTTAATAAGAATATATATATATATATATATATATATATATATATATATATATATATATATATATATATATATATATATATATATATATATATATATGAGAGAGAGAGAGAAATATATATCCGAATCGCGTGCAGATGACTTTAATTTATTTGTTGTTGTTTTTGGTTTAACCGGCACTTGTAACACATTACTGGCTATATCATGCAGAGGAAATAGAGTTAGTTGCCTTTCCCCAGGACACACCTAGGCAGCCGACCAGGACCTGTCCTGGGCGGGTATCTAACCTGCGACCCTTGGATTACAAACTGAGTTACTGTGGCTCTCCAAGTGTACGTGAACAGTACTTGTGTGTTCATTCTTCTGTATATATTTTCACCAAATATAAATGGGGCCCCGGCGGCCGAGTGGTCTAAGGCGCTTGCCTTTACAGATCACTCATACATCTCACCTCTGTCCGCGTGAGTTCGAGACGCGACTCGACCAACGTGGGCATGTGAGAAAGCTTGCCAGTAGCTTCCCTTGGGTCGGTGGTTCTTCCCTGGTCTTTCGAGTTCTTCATCTACCAAATATACTGGCCACCATGTATATCCTACCATGTGCTGAAGAATGGCGTTGAACTCCACAAAACCAAACCAAACCAAACCAAATATATGCCGCCAATGCGATTACCCTTGAGATTACAGCTTTAAGTTGTGATCTGATTTTTCTTAGCTGGGAATGGTGCCTCACCCAAAGCTGGTGTTACTTCGTCGTATGCTTTCCATGTGTCCCATGCAGTCTTCTTCCTTCTTTCCTCTTCATCTTCATCCAAAGGATGACACAGTGTCACACCCAGTAAACGCATGAAACATTGACAAAGCAACACAACGATCAGGACCCAGTGAACGGAGAAAGACCCGACACATCTCAAGTCTGAGTACATAACACACTAGAGCTATGTGTGCTGATGACTTATTTGTTGCTGTCCATGGCTGCTGCACCGGTCGCCAGAAAGCAGAACTGTTCCGTCTTGTTGTCATCAATTCGAAGAAACTCATGGCAGTTACGGGGAACTGCACTGGATGGCTCCACGCGTCTCTGAACTCTCTTCACCCTCTTGCTTCGTGTACCTGCTTTCAAACTGTCCAGGAGGTGCTGATTCCACACATCTACCTGGCTTGTTAGCTGCAGTTAGGATTTGATGTACGACATGAAGACTTGCGTTGCATAATAACTGAATATTTTTGCAGGGTCGTACCATGTTGACGATAGCAACCCCATCAGGGATAATGATTTTAGCAGTAGCATTGGAACCAGGTCTTTCAAGCAACCTACCAGATACGATTTTTTTCCAATTCTCAACTTACTCATTTGTGATAACGCTGGTGGACGTGCCTGGTTTTCGGGCACAAAGAACTCTTCGAGGTCTCCATCACGTATCTGTAAGAAAACGTACAACCTGGAGAATAGGGAACAATCGTTCTTCAGGGATGACAGAAGTAGCTTTATTCGTGACTTCTCTCGGAGTTGAGGTCGACTGAAGAGGGTTAGTTTGTTCTTAATCGGATCAGTAATGGACTGTGTTTGGTTGACATTGAGCACTTTGATATAGGTATCATACTGCTCCTTTCCAAGAATTTCAATCTGGCGTACAGTGTTTATGACAGCTGGATCGGCAAGGTCTCTGCTATCCAGTAAGAGGAGGTCACGGTTGTCATCATTGAATGGATCCGCCGTCTCTTCCTTGACACCCATTAGTGATTTGACATCATGTCTCATTTCTCTTCTCCACTGAGGCTTCGAACTCGCCAATCTCCCGGGCCATCTCGGGTCCCAAAACCAACCAGCACCGCAGGGCTGCGGGGTTCTCAGTCAGACCCACAGCCCCGCCATCGTTTTTCACTATCGCATTGCTCTGTTCGTGGGTCTGGTCTATGGCTATAGAAGAGAATGCATATAAAGTCTTCTTTACAGTAAAGATCCCTTTGATAAACTCGGTAAATACATCAGTATGTTTGACTTCCAGTGTAACCATGTTACGTAGATGAACTGGAATCTATCTAGCATAATTGGAATGGTCCAAAGAGAAGAACCATGGAACTATCTTGGTCAAAGCATCAATATTGAGTATGAAATCTGCCTCACGTATTGCTCTCACACAGATCACCAACTAAAGTTTCACCTGGAGGATAATGGACCAAAACTGGAACTAGAGACGGGGACTTGCTACAGCTCTGTCAGTACACCAGACTTCCAAGGACATAAGATTCTTTCCCTCTCCCGGGCTGCAGCTATACAGGGTGTAAGCTTTCGGCATGAGTAGAAACAGCGCACCAGCTGTGTTCTGATAAGCGTGTCGAGTGCATATCACATGAGAGGCTTTCTGAAACGAGTTTGCTGTTCCAGGTGTGGCAATGCCAGCTTGCAAAAGTGCACTGGTCAACCCATTGTCCTCCAAAAGGTCTCCAAGTGACTTGATAGCTGATATCTCGATGTACAGCCCGCCGAACATCACATCAATGTACTCTTCACCACGACTTGTTGGCCTGCTCCACTGGATTTTCCTTGCACAATTTTGGTACAGCATGTATTGAGGAACATTCATGACAAGTTTGATTTAATTGGCCCTGCAGTTTTTGCGAAGAGGTTTAAAATAGCAACAGACAACACACAACCGATGATGGATGACGCATGTTGGATGCAGGACCACATCATAAGAATGGATAGACCAGTATTTACCAAACTTGACATGGGTGATCATTGTATAATTTCAAGTTTGTGCCTTCGGTACTTACCAAAAATAATAGCTGTTGGGAATAAATAGGCGCAGGAAGAAGAAGTTTGGGTGGGGGAAGGAGGAAGAATGAACTATTCCAAAACCATCAAACATCATTAAAATCTGATATGGAGTATGTCCAAGCAGCAAACATTGTACATTGTTTAACACAAACATTGATTTACCACAAGAATTTGTCACCGTTCTTAAATCTGGAATGGTCTTTCATTTAAACTATTCTCATGTTGTGATCCCAATTATAAAATGTGATATTAAAAATGTCAATACAGCAATTGCCTTTATTTTTGCATAGAAAAAAGAAAATCTGTAAATTGAATGTCTTGCCTGTGATACATGTCACTGTAGCCTTGAAATGCATGACTCACCCCAGCTATGACCTTGACCATTAATCTTTAGACCATCTGGTTCTTAAGAATGTTCCATCTACTCTAAAACACTTCATGTGAAATCTGATAACAACCCATGCATGGAAACTGTAGATATAGCCACTGCCTAAAAATGTCAATAATACTAATAAGAAGCCTACAAATATTTTACTCTGTGGCATTGACCTCTGACCTTTTGACCTGTCATCCATGTGGATGTCTTTGTACTCTGCAGAACTCTTTTGCAAAGTCTGGTGATAATCTATTCATGCAGCATGAATTAAGCAAATTCCAAAAGCTTAGAAATTTACCATGGCCACCTTGACCTCTGACCTTCTGACTCGTGAATTCCTATTTTTATCCACGTCCCATTCTAAACTCTTGTGCAATGCCCAAAAGCATTTTTGAAAATAGAAAACATAAGATACTGTATGACCAAATCCAAAAACTAACCATGGACACCCCATTTTAACAATTGTCTCTTGTGACCTTTACCTTTGAACATTTTGGCTGCTTATGCTTTTGGATATTTCTTTAATCTGACGATTGTGGGAAAAGTCTGATGATTATACACTGATGCTAACATGATGCAAGAGGGACATGTGGACAAACATTGTGAACGCTATGTTTTGCTTTCTTGTGACATTGACAGAAAGCAAAACAAAGAGGTAAATCTTCTACAAAACCAGCAAATGAAAAAACTGGACTTGCAGCTTTTTGTATTATGATCTTTTAAATTTTTCTAATGACATAACAATTTTGAAAATATTTAACAAAAATAAAAATAGACCTGATGATGGTTGGATGGTTGTTGGTTTTTAATGGCACTTTAAAGACTTTATTGGTTATACCATGCTGAGGAAATGGGAGCTAAGTGCCTTTCCCAAGGACAAATCAAGGCAGCCTACCCAGGATGGCCTGGGCAGGCATTGCACCTCCGACCTTCTGATTATGAGTGATGCTCTACCAACTGAGCTAACACAACTGCCCTAGACCCAATGAACCTTAAATAAATTATATGCACACACACATACACGTGTGCTAAAAGAAGTCTGTGAGAAGGTGTACTTGACTTTGAGCAGTACATGACAGATATTTGGTGCTGAAAAAGTCCAAGCGCCCATCCCAATCCTGCATTGACAAGATGCATAAATATAACTGGTTCACATACTTTTGATTGTTACATAAACACACCATTGAGAGAGAGAGAGAGAGAGAGAGAGAGAGAGAGAGAGAGAGAGAGAGAGAGAGAGAGAGAGAGAGTGAGAGAGAGAGAGAGGCAAGTAGTACAAAGTATTAATAAGGCAAGCTTTTTCATAGTGAATCAAGTACACCTGATAAGTGCAATGCAGGGGATTTTTGTTTCCTATGCAGAATAATTGCAGTTAACAGATCTCCAAAACTATTTTTCTATTCCCTACATTTCAGAAATCAGTTCAGAAATTTTGGGTATTAAAATAGAAAAGAGAAAGCAAAAAACTGTTGAAGATTTCTTTCAACATAGGGGAAATGATAAATAAATGAGTAATGTATTGTGAAATCTATAAAAAGGACACACTTCATCCATTTCCTCTAACCCAATCATATATCACTAATATAAACAAATACAAGTAAAATGAAATTGTATGCTCATCATAGTACTGAATCTGATGGCTAATTAATGGGTGACATTTTACCAAGGAGAGCAATATAGCCCATTCTCAGGCAGTTGTGGGTGTCACTGACTATCCTGTATACATGCCTTGAACCAATCTGAAATGATTTCGAAACAAGATACATAATGTGATTTCCTCTTAATACCCAATTTCCATGTCAGTTTTGAAATGGTCTTTTGCCATTGTGTATCTGCTAAAACGGAATGCACGCATATCCATGTATTGGTTAACTGGTAGACAATAATGGACAGTATATTTTGTTTCTTAGCTTCAACTGCCAATTGGGTGGTCACTGGTGAAACAAAAATGCATTCCTCAAGCCCAGTATTTCTTAATTTGGAAGAAGTTTTCATCAACTCAACTTTCTAAATGAAAGAAAAACTTATAGCTAGCTATCTAAGTCATTTTACAGGATTCTAAATATTTGAAATTTTAAAAATTACTTAAGCATAAAAACAGGGCACTCATGGAAAATCCTTCAAATATCACATGTATGCAAGTAGACATGATTGAGAAGATTTAAATAAATGGAATAAATAAATTTCCAACAAGGTTTACCACATTTACTTGTAATTCTTTATTTTTAACTCTCATCTATACCTATAACTGTAGAATACTAGTAATGCAACCATAATTTCTAAACCCACATCTCAATTCCTCAACCATTCAAGAAAGAAAAAAATTGTGATATTCTTGAAAATCATGATAAACAGATATGTTGAATATGTACAATCAAGACTTATTGAACATTATTAATTATTATGGAGGCCCCAGCATCAAAGAATCAGTATAGTTAAGTTCAAATTACTTATGATCTGTCCTGGGGGCTCCAGCATCATATAATCAGTATAGTTAAGTTGAAATTACTTATGAACTGTCCTAGAGGTTTCAGTAAGGAAGAATCAGTATACTTAATTTGAAATTACTTATGAACTGTCCTAGAGGTTTCAGCAAGGAAAAATCAGTATACTTAAGTTGAAATTACTTATGAACTGTCCCAGAGGTTCCAGCAAGGTAGAATCAGTATAGTTAAGTTCAAAAATTACTTATGAACTGTCCTGGAGACCCCAGCAAGGTAGAACAGGTATAGTTAAGTTCAAATTACTTGTGAACTGTCAATTGCATGACATGATAGGAGGGTTAATTTTAATGCCAATATGATAAAATACTAATATTATGATACATTTAAGAATGCCTTGAAAGCTATGTCATCCATCTAGAGCAATTATTGCAATTGCCTGTACATCAATATATGTCCAACTGCACAGAACACAGACCCAGATTTGTCATAAAAACAAATGCACAAACAGACCAGGGTCTACATTGTTGAATCTACAAAGGATTTCAAACATGCAAGATAGACCAGGATCTGCCAGCTCATTATGTAATTGTAGTTCTGGGTCTAAACTGTACACACTTGATTCTACTTTATACTAGGATAAATATGTTAACTTCTTATGTGTTTTTGTGTATATTACAAGAAGAAAACGACACTGACTAATTTATTTAAGTTTACAAGATTCACATACTTCAAATTACATTTACCCACTGATCATGCAAGATATCTTAAAAGTTCTAATTTCCTATCAATTTACAAACCTCTTAGAAAGAGATTAAGGTAAATAACCATACATGAAAAGCTGCGACTGCAAAAGCTTACATGTTGAAGAGCAGATTAACATAAGAAAAGGGGGAGGGGACAGCAGCTTCAAATATACTAAATGCCTGCCTGCTGATACATTTTTCTAATTATGCATCACTTGTAATCACAACACACTGACAATTTAATAACCGAGATACAGGGGTTCTAGATACACGCTGCAAATATCAATAACAACTTCTTTTCTTAGTGAAAATCTTAACGTGAAGTTGGTGAACAAGATTTGGACTAATATCAAAGCATTACCACAATATGGGTACAAATTAGCTCAAAAAAATTACATGAAGTTCCAAATCATATATATAAAACCATACCTCCTTTTATTCAAGCCACCATCATGAACTGATACAACTGATATAACATCATTAGTGACCATAATGACTTTCAATGTTACCATATTTAAAGTTTGCATTCCTGTCTTTCTTTGAACTGACCAAAAGGTCTAATACAGATGGCTGGAAGAAAATATGGAGCTGTACTTTTAATATGTTACAGTTGGCAAAATTCACAAGTGCTGATAATAGTGATAATGGATCAAGTACAATATGGTAGCATATTCATTGATAAAAATGGAATTGATAGTATTTGAACCCCAAATTAATAATTAAAAACCCCTTTGTGTCACAGTGATGCAAACACTAGTAGGTAATTAGATAGAGCCTTTGGCCTCAGTTGTACCATACTGCACAGAAACTACTGCTGTATTCAGCTTATTTTACAAGTGCATTTAATAACAAAAACCATAAGACACAGTTTTCCATTCTCTTTAAAATAAAAATCTTATGCTACATTATAGAACACAACAAGCTATAGCCATAATACCCCGTTTTTTTCCACACTTGGGTTGAACTTGTGTGTGTTTTCTCCTAAAACACATGTAGCACTGTGCACAAACAATGACAAAAACATGTAACATGTAAATAAGCTATATAATAAATGATACATTTAAAAACCTTGTGATATTCCCACAGTAAGATTTTGTATCACACATAATTTCTATGAAGAAAATATGAAACACTCATTCTCTAAATACCACAAAGTTACATATACCTCAGTCCCAAAATATTGGTATCTATTCAAGCAAATACAGAACAAAAATTGATCACTGTAAATTTTCCAAAATAAGCCCCCCTTCCCACTTATGAAAAACAGCTGCTTGACTGGTCCCTTGGTCTTATCATGGGAGAAATATTGTAAATAAAACATCACTCCAGTTAAGTAACTCACAATAACACAAACATGAACTTTAACTCCAAGCACAGTTTACTGATTATTTCTGCACGTTTCAAAATCACAATATATAAAAAGAATCTTTTCAGTGGTGCTATAAAAGACATTAACCATGAAAACTATAAGATTGCATATTTGTCTTCTCATTTAGAAGCATGGTGAAATCTGTTTATAAAGACACTCAAATAACCTCAAAATGTCCTGCAAAGATTAGTGAAATATATAAGTAAAATAAGAAAAGGGGTTTATGAATTATGTCCTCTATAAGCAAGTACCCCTTTATATATATATAGAGTTGACTATTCGGAACAGTTTCATTGTATAATGGACATATCTACATGTAAAATAATATCCATTTGCGACAAAATTCAAATCGCTCATTCAACATTACAGTAAAACCAAGTTCATAATTAACATTTTGGGACACCAAACCTGCTTTTTCATATCTATAATTCACTATATCCTTATTGCAATGTGCATTTAATGCTTCAGTGTGTATGCAAATTGTTATACATGTTTGAACTAAATAAAAGTTTTATTGTATTTATAACATTTACATATCCGATTCTTCTCAATTTGTAAACATTCTCTTTTCAAAGCTTCAAACATTTAACTTTGGAACATTAAATTACCATATGAATGATTCTTTATTTCTCACACAGAGTAAAATTTTCTAAAAGATCTTGGCTCAAAAATGTGCAGAATTTTCACAAGAACAAATAGAAACCCAAGGAAGAATTTGAGGAAATAAATGACATCATCTCATGTTACCTGGAGGACTGTAACACAATAAACAGCAATTATCTGGACCCATAGGGAAATACATATTTTGTCTGCATATAATTGATTGTCCAGATAACTGATACATGTATACAGAACAACATGTGTGTTCTGGGATCACATCAATGGTCTGTGCAATCAAAAAATCTGGAAAACTGACAAAAATCAATGTTTTACTTCAATTAATATTTTACATTTATATGAACAACATATGCTGACTCATCCAAAAGGTGATATATATATACACTTGGGCCAAGTCAAAAATGTGCAAAACGATTCAAATGATTAAAATAAAAGGATTGGTACCACAGCATTTTGATGATATACTGTACTTGAAAAATGTGAGTAACAAAGATCTGAACAATGCATGGAGTAAAGAATGAAGATGACTTCCAAGTATTTTATCCTAGTAAACTTTTCATACCCCAAAAAAATATTTATCCCCAAGAAATGCAAGTAAGCTATATCATAATACATATATACAATCTAACCTCAAAAAATGATCAACTGCTTCTATGATTCACCTTTCATATCTATCCAGTTTTTCATTTTCCTTCCATTATTTTTGCCTTTGTAATGTATTTCCATTTACCAACCATCTCCCTTGAACAGTAAAAACTGTGCTATCTTTTGGCTCACTGCTTAAGGACGGCTACACTGTATAATAAACATCACCAGAATTACTTTATAAACTGAACAAATGAATTTCGCTCATGCCAACAACTGAAAACATGTATAGTAACAGACAGCAGAAAATACCATTTTAGTCCAAACTTCTTAACTATGTAGGCTGTTGCCAGACAGAAGAAAACACAGTTCCAGTCCAAACTTCTTAACTATATGTAGATTGTTGCCAGAGAGCAGAAAACAAAATTACAGTCCAAACTTCTTAACCATATGTAGACTGTTGCCAGACAGCAGAAAACACAGTTCCAGTCCAAACTTCTTAACTACATATAGACTGTTGCCAGACAGCAGAAAACACAGTTCCAGTCCAAACTTCTTAACTATATGTAGACTGTTACCATACAGCAGAAAACACAGTTCCAGTCCAACTTCTTAACTCTATGCAGACTGCTGCAATTATGAACAATGAATAAATCTGATTGTTGGATAAATAGGTTCAAGAGCGAATAAATCTGATTATTGGATAAATAGGTTCAAGGGCAAATAAATCTGATTATTGGATAAATAGGTTCAAGGATATTGTTGAATAAATAGGTTCAAGGGTGTTGAATAAATCTGATAGTTGGATAAATAGGTTCAAGGATGAATAAATCTGATTGTTGGATAAAAAAGATCATGGGTGTTGAATAAATCTGATTGTTGGATAAATAGGTTCAAGTGTGCTGAGTAAATCTGATTCAACAAACAAATAGTTCAAGGGTGTTTAATAAATCTGATTGCTGGATAAATAGGTTCAAGGGCAAATAAATCTGATTATTGGATAAATAGGTTCAAGGATATTGTTGAATAAATAGGTTCAAGGGTGTTGAATAAATCTGATAGTTGGATAAATAGGTTCAAGGATGAATAAATCTGATTGTTGGATAAAAAAGATCATGGGTGTTGAATAAATCTGATTGTTGGATAAATAGGTTCAAGTGTGCTGAGTAAATCTGATTCAACAAACAAATAGTTCAAGGGTGTTTAATAAATCTGATTGCTGGATAAATAGGTTCAAGGGCAAATAAATCTGATTATTTGATAAATAGGTTCAAGGATATTGTTGAATAAATAGGTTCAAGGGTGTTGAATAAATCTGATAGTTGGATAAATAGGTTCAAGGATGAATAAATCTGATTGTTGGATAAAAAAGATCATGGGTGTTGAATAAATCTGATTGTTGGATAAATAGGCTCAAGGGTGCTGAGTTAATCTGATTCTTCGACAAATAGTTCAAGGGTGTTTAATAAATCTGATTGTTAGATAAATAGGTTCAAGGGTGTTGATTAAATGTAATTGTTGGATAAATAGGTTCAATGGTGCTGAATAAATCTGATTGTTGTATCAATAGGTTCAAGGGTGAATTACTTTCCTACAACTTGTTCTCGTTCATTACAAAGTACCATGATAATTGGATAAATAGAATGTGGATAAACTGGGCCCCTCTAATATAAAACTTGACTTGACTCTAAATCTTACTAAAAATATTCTGACCAATCAAAAGGCTGCATTTGCACATTTCAAGTACATTTCTATGCATGGAGTAACAAATTACTGCTCAAAATACTGAGTAAAGGTTTAATGATGAAGGGGGTCAGACTAGACTGTTGCTGTTGAGTTATAAAGAGAAAAGTTCATGAATCTTGACTCACAGAAGTATACAGTACAATCCAACCTCCCATAATGTTCACCTGTCTTTAATATCCAGTCAGGTTTTGTGGTCACCTTTCTCTTATATCCAGCCAAGTTATGTGGGTACCTTTCTTTAATATTCAGCCAGATTATATGCTCACCTTTCTTTAATATCCAGCAAGGTTATGTGGTCACCCTTCGGTAATATCCAGCCAGGTTATCATTTTCAGTTCACTTCATTTTATCTATATACCCCCAGTCTACAATTACATCCCTCCCAAGGCCATAATTGATCAATCTGGTGACTGGTTTAGGTTGCACTGTGAATGCATAGAAGATTTTTTGAAAGCAAAATCAGGTAAGTATATAGAACATTGCAGTTCAATAAATTCCTTTACATACATATTTTCACCTGTTGAGGATCTTGTTTGTGTTAGAATTCCTTTTAATTCATCCCCTTTTCAAATGAACGATAACTTCTGATGATCATTAAAGAATATAAAGCTTATATTAAAGCACTGGAGCAAGGTATAAAGTAATCCAATACACAAGGTATAAACTACTCCAATACACTCTATGCTGATTTATTCATGATATGTTGTAAGTACTATTTACAAACAGACTATCAATAATTTCATACCATACATGAACAAATAAGTGACAACATGATTGTTATATCATAAGATTAAGTGCTTATTTATATATTTGCAGCTATTGACACCAAAATGACATACTCTTTGGACAGAGATATAAAATAGTACAAACAAAGTACAAATACTTTCAATATGACATAATCTGGATTTCCTGAAATCAAATTTTATCAAACACAAGAAGTATTTACAAAATCTGAGAAAAAGGATGAAATGATTCTGTACCAAAGAATCCATGGAATGGGGTGTTTTGCCTGAACCCCATGCAATGACATATACCCCACCGTATCTTACTTGCAAAAACATCAACACAAACTTTCACATAAATCTAAACATAGATGCTGCAACTACTGTCACAGCTGGAAAAATGATACCCATAACTCCCAGATGCAGCTGAAATAAAACATAGTCCGTACAAAAAAATCTGTCCACTTGTATCTTTTTTGCACTAATCTGAGTTATAATGAGAACAGGCTGCAGAGATTCTGTACTTTGTAGAAAAAGAGGATAAATAGAGAGGTCAATCAGAGCAGATGAAAAACACAGGTGCCAAAAAAGACTGATGGCTTTATCAAAATTACATTTACAGAAACCTGGGTGTAAACAGAACTTGTACAAATGTACAACCAAATTAATGAAAGACAAAATATGATCATTACTGATGTATATTAATGGAATTCTGAAACTTTCAAAGTATATTTCCATATACAAAGTCACATTCAACCAAATAAGAAAACCTATTCAACTGAAAAGAATCATAATGTGTGACTTTTTACCTCAATTTCTAGGAAAAGAAAAAAATTACATGTCATCAATAGCTTCTAAAGATAAAATTCATCAACTTACAAGATTTCCTGTCTAAGGATATTGACCAATATCTAACTCCTGATGTACTGCGTCCAGCTTAACTTTTCTATTAAAAACTATATTGCCAAATCTGCACTACCATATATACTCGCATATAAGCTAATACCAACTGCAAACTGCATAGACCCATATCTGCCATTACATAATGCGCCGGCAGATCTCAGTCTATGCAGTTTGTAAGGACTAATCAGTAGAACAAACAACATAGACCCTGGTCTGCCAGCCCATTATGCGATGGCTGATCAGGGTCTATGTTGTTTGCATTTGGACCCGGAGTATATACAGTAGTAATGACATTTATACATACAACTTAAAGCAGCTTTTCAATAAGAAGTTTTAAAAACTATACTGTTAAAGAGTCCTCATGCAATACCTGAAGCTAAGGAAAGGTAAGAAATAATTTACCTTATATACTCACATAAAATCCTATACCAACTGCAAACTGCACAGACCCAGATCTGCCATCACATAATGCACTGGCAGATCTGGGTCTATGCAGTTTGCAAAGACTAATCAGTAGAACAAACAACATAGACTCTGATCTGCCAGTGCATTATGCGACGGCAGATCAGGGTCTATGTTGTTTGCATTTGGACCAGGATTATACGTGAGTGGAAACGGTACCTTTTCCAAACTATTTTCAGCGATATTTTTTAATTGTTATGACTTTCAAAGTTTAAGTTTTGGAAATAACAGTGTCCACTTAGCTATATTAGCCACCCAGTAACTGTCATTATTGGTTGAAAATGAATCTGTACTTGTCAATATACAATCCATGTCTTTTAAACACGCTGGAACTAAACTTGCTGAATCTTTATTTTTATTGGAAGTGCATATGCTTCAGCTGTCTCCTGTGGGTAGCTTGGCTTGAGTCCTTGTGACAACATGGCATTCATCACCTCAAGATCACCATTTATACTAAGTTTCTGAAAAAGAAAACATTTGTGGGAGTTTTGATATCTTTTTCATTTTTGTTTACTGACAAACAACTTGTAGAAATATTCTGCTTGTTAATGGATACAATTTCTTATCTGCTACATACACTATGTCTTGAAGAACCAACACCACATTTTTTTGTACAGAAAATTACAATATTTCAAGCCCATACATAAAAGTAATTATCTATAAAGAGTACATGCATTTTCTGCCTCTTTAAATCTACATTAGATTTTCTAGGCTTTGGAGCAGTAATTATTTTGAGCTTCAATATATTTAAAAATATCTCTATAAAATTTAACAGACATGTATCATACACAAGTTTATGTGATTCCTGTGAGACATGTTTTTTAACTGGATGATGAGATGTCACATGATTTGGGATAATTTGTAATATTGCACTGTTGTGACTGATTTCTTTGACTTTTATGTGACATTATGACCTATTTTTAGTGGTGTCATGCAGCTGAAGTCACATTTGTACTATTCTGTAACAAATTAAAGTTCAAAGTTTTGCGCTAAATCATGCAATAAAACAAATATAGATCTTGCTGAAGTGAATATTAAGTTTTACGAACCAGAAAACCCATCATATTGACCACTGCTCCACATCGGTCAATTGCTGTTGAACAGCTTGAAGAAATATCCTGATTGTGATATGTTACTTCCATATACCGTATATACTCACATATAATCCAGGTCCAAATGCAAACAACATAGACCCTGATCTGCCGTCGCATAATGCAGTGGCAGATCAGGGTCTATGTTGTTTGTTCTACTGATTAGTCCTTACAAACTGCATAGACCCAGATCTGCCAGCGCATTATGCGACAGCAGATCTGGGTCTATGCAGTTTGCAGTTGGTATCGGATTATATGCGAGTATAGATGGTACATATCAGGGAAGGAAATACCTGCACCAACTTTTATGAAGGTCTCACATCTAACACAATAATTCATAAACTATGCAGGAGAATTTTATAAAAGTAAGGACAATGTTGTTTTCAGGTATGGAACATTCAATAATAAGTTCTAACAGAAACTTCCATATCTGACCTTTACCATAAGAAATAAACTGATTTGAATATCTAGTCAGGCCTAACCAGTCATAATTTAATGAAGGTTTATACTAAACTTGTATTTACCTGTGGTTTTCTGAAGAGTCTGTGATCTGGCGCTGTAGCTGCTGCGGTGAGACACAACCAGATCATGGCCACAGCACACATCAACAAAAGGATGCTGAGGAGGAGGCGAGGCAAACCCGATTTCCTGGCCACACATGACAGCCAATCATTTGAGGTGTCGTCCATTTCACGGAGATCACGGGCAGAGAGGTTGACAACATCATCATTTTCATCATTTTGATGGGATTTCAACTGAGAGTTTTTCAGTATTGGAGTGGCTGAATTATCTAGGGCTTCAAGAATAGTCTCAGGATAGCTGACTGTCTTGTACTCTGAAATTGTGTGAATACCATATATAGAGGGCCGGATTAAGACCTTTAGAGGCCCTAAGCACTGAAAAGATTATGGTGCCCTCCCATATGTAATTAACCTCCCCTCCCCCCTTAATTTCTCTTTTTTTTTTTGGTGCCCCTGATTTGCTGTTGCCCTAAGCACTTGCTTAGTCTGCCTATTGGGTAATCCAGCACTGCGTATATACTTGCTTATATGTCAGGTCCAACTGCAAACTGCATGGACCCATATAGTCCAGACATGATTTTGGTTCTTTATAAAAAAAAACAGAAAATGTGAATGGGTGTGTGTGTGTGTGTGTGGATTGTTACCTAGTGAGGTCTCAAGGGAAGGCACCCCTTATCAGAGGGGCCAAAAATGCATTTTAAACTCTGAAAGCATAAAAAAACTGCTCCTGGTGACCCCTTATTATCATAATGTTTTGCAAAGTTGTTACTTCATTCCAACAAAAGAATCATTTGAAAAAATAACAAACATACCCAACTTTAAACAATACTTGAATAATTTCACAATGTTCATTGTCACATCTACTTGTTCACCAATAATATTAGTGCTGAAGTTATGACATTACATGTCAGTATGCACACAATAATTCAGTCACAAGAATTTGTTAATTTTTGCAGCACATATTATATCACACTTTTCTCTTTTCATAAAGAATACATACCACCATGGCTGTAATGTGTGCTTCTAAGTTTCAATCTGTCTGTATGCAGCTTCTTTTGGAGATGCTGCTCCAAACTCTTCCAGCTGCAACTGGAGTAGTTCAAATCTTTCTGGCAAAGATCGAAAATGCTAGTCCTCTGGCATTCAGTTTTCTTACAAATTGACCAACTATGTTCCCAATGACTTTGCGTTCAAGTCATTCTCATTTCCACACATTTTTCAAACCTTCATCCAAACTTTGTGTGTCCGTGTCTCTATCTATAATTCAAGATGCCATGTTTTACAAGCATGTTTCTTTCTTTCTATTTCCATCAGTTTCCGTTACACGAAGATTCATTGGACGAGTAGAAACTTTTGACTAATCAGAATGCTCTTTACAACAATTGTCTGTTAAATAATATATGGAACAAATACTATTACAAGGATCGCTGCAGAATGGGACCTGACAGACTGTTATTTAAAAACTGGATCAGAGATGATATAAAAAAATGGACCATATTGAGGAAAATCGGATTCAGATCAGGAGAAAAACGGAATTTCCACTTTCAACTGGAAAAAAATCATCACTGATAGCCATTGCAGAATGTGCTGGCAGATCAGGGTCTATATAATTTGTTAGGAGTAATCAGTAGAAAAAACACCACACAGACCCTGATCTGCTGGTGCATTATGCAATGGCAATCTAGATCCATGCAGTTTGCAGTTGGACCTGACAAAAGTGAGTATATATGGTAACAGAAATAATTACATATCATAACACATTTTTGGATAGACACATTTCACTTACTGTTTAAGATAAGTCTGTAATTCTTACCACTTTAGAATTATTATTCAATTTCGCTGACCCCTTTCACTAATATCTTTTCGAATGGTATACTTGTAACTTCGTTACTGTTGAAACACTTAGGAATTTACAATTGTTTATTGGAATTAGATCCGACTAAATTAGTTTTTGTATCATCCAAAAGGAAAGTCTGTAAAAGTAATTAGTGTTATTTTTCTTTCTTACATCATTGAATATGACATACAAATTGCAACATATTTACATGAAGCTTGCTTCTACCAAAACTGACTTTCTTTCCAGCAAGTCCATCCAGAAGTATAAAAGTTTGATTTTATCCTAATTTTACTTTAAGTAGATTTCAAAATTAACTAGTACATAACAGATATTGTCTATTTTTATTGTGGAAATAAAGCTTAATCAAAGGCAATTTTTTTTTTACTGCATTTTGTTCCATTAAACAAAGTTGAAGAAAAATACCAGTGTCCAAATGGCTTGATATATTATCTCCAGCTTAGAATGTGAAATACAAACGCTGTCAAAAGACAGCATACCCCACCTGTACACTAACATTTGATGACAACTAAATTGTTCTAATTTCTAAGGAAAATCTAGCTTTATAGACAATAATTTTTTTTATATCTTTTAGCATCATAAAACACTGCTGACATAATAGCATGCCTTTTAGAGCACAATTACCTATGCATTTTGCATTGGAATGTCAGCATATACCAGAAGCAGGTGAAACAGGTACCGCATATACTCGTGTATAAGCCGATACCAACTAAAAACTGCATAGACCCAGATCTGCCATTGCATAATGCGCCGGCAGATCTGGGTCTATGCAGTTTGTAAGGACTAATCAGTAGAACAAACAACATAGACCCGGATCTGCCGGCACATTATGCGTCGGCAGATCAGGGTCAACGTTGTTTGCATTTGGACCTGGCTTATACGCGAGTATAGATGGTAATATAAACAAAGCACTCTTTAAATGAAGAATCAGATTTACCTGATTGCTACTCACCATGATCAATAAACAGACATATACATTTACCTGTAGAGTCAGTTATGCACTACACACAGATCCCAAAGAAACAATTTTGTAAAAAGTCAATAAAGCATGGAATTTAGGTCACAGTGACCTACTTTTTGAAATACCCCAAAGTATCCACACAAATATACATATCCCAACCATTAAGATTGCTTGAGAAAATGACCTAAAAACATAGATCAAAGTCATGGAATCATGAAATGTAGGTCACAGTGACCTACTTTTGATGTGATAATGTAGCACTCAATCATGGTTTGTGCAGCCCTTGAGAATTGTTTTCAAGGACTCTGAAAAGTTTTCAAATAGTATTTTGTCTTACTGAAACTGAAGCTTCTCCATACATTACTTCTGTTAACTTGTTTTGTTTCACTTGATCCACCAAATTTTATCCCATTTGTTTATTTATTAATTTTATATAGAATAGAAAAAAGTGATATATTTTGTTCAGTTTTAATTTTCAGTATTCCCTCACATAAATTCAAAGAGTTTTTGGAAACATTCAAGGAGTTTTTCAACAAATTCAAGGATATTTCAAGGATAAAACGCAACGTTTTGAAATTCAAGGACTGTTCAAGGCAACCTCTCAGATTCAAGGATTTTTCAAGGTTATACGAATCATGTCAACATGATGGATCCACAGACAAAGCTACATAACTGTAGTCTCAAAGTAGTATAATGCACTGACCATATACCCAAGGTAAAAGAGGTCACTGAAGCATAACCTGCTGTACATGGTGACCTACATTTTGCATAACAATTTAGTTATCTCCAAGTGGGAACCACACACTAAGCTACATAACCTACAACTGAGAAATCCTGAAAAATTCACCTCAAGTAATGTAAAACTAAACCAAGTTATGATGGAGAGAAGGACATTCAGATTGAGAGATCGGTAGAGATGAGGTTAACTGTAAATGCCGCTTTCACATTTATTGTGGATCATATAACAAAGATTTGTGTCCTCTGAAAGCAACAAAACAGTTGGCTTTAAGATAACAAGAAAGAGGATTTAAAATCTTGGACCTGAAAGAACAAACATAAAATAAAAACTGTAATCTCATACTTTTCACTACCATAATTAAAAATTAAGTAAAAATGTATTAAAAACTATAAAAAAAAGGGGTCAGAAAATGCTTATAAATAAACAGAACAGATATGGAATAGAAATGCACAGTTCCTGTGAAGGTATAAAACCAAAACCTTAAACATGAACTTTAATCTGCTGTCTACATAGAGCAAGCCTTAAATGGCAAACTTTAACCTCAAACTTTTCCCACAAATTGCAAAAAAATTGGTAACATTGGATAAAGAATATTGAAGAAGTCCAGGCAGTAAAAAATTGTTTATCATGGTCTTTGACCTTGAATCTGCAATCATGGATAGAAAATCAATGAAGTTATCTCAGACAATATAAGATATTCTCACATGATAAGTTTGGTTAAATCGATAATTAATACTTTCTGGAGGGAAAAAAAACAAAGTTATTTAAGCGGGATCATTCAAGGTATTCATCTAATATATCCACAAACTGGATTTGATACAAATCCACTTAATTTCATAATTTTTTGTGTTACCATGCTCACAAGCCAGTACAGCTAAAAGAACCCAAGTGAAGACCTTTGACCTTAAAATCAATGTCATAGTGCTGACTATAATTGGAATGCAACTAAATATACAGTCTGGTCAAAATTCACTTGTATATGTACACATCACTGTGTTCATAAGCTTAATGAAGTACAAAAATGCATGCAATGACCTCTGACTGGACACCAGAGTTTTCAAAGTGCAGATATATTAGTGGTCAGAACTGCAGTTTCATTCTGAACAAATTAAATATTGCAAAAAGTGTTTTAGTGAAAACCCCAATGTCACTGCCACCATTCATGCAAGATTAGCAGTTGTAGTGAGACTTTCAAGATCGCCATTATTGTGCCATGTTGGAGGTCTGTTGAGCCCAATTGTCACTCAGAACCACCAACATACTGCTATAATGTTTTACTGAAAACCAAATGTCCATACATCCAACCATTTAGAAGTAGCCATGTAAAGATTTTCAGGATAGCCATCAAGACAGCCATTCTGGAGGTTAGATCAGCATCATTTTAATATAGGAACAACTATATTGCAAGAAGGAAGCCTTTCTGTTGGTTTTTTTTTTAAATGTTGGCATGGGCATCCATTCAGGAGAATAAGTTTTACATGATTTTTCAAATTTTGGGAGGTCAGATTAGCATGATTTTCATTTAAACCAACTACATATATAGTGAGAAGTGTTTTAGTGAAAACCCCATGTCGCTATAACCATACCTTTAAGAAGAGTTGTGGTAATATGATTTTCAAGATGGCCACCATCAATCAGTACAATTTTTTTTATCTAGTGCCAACTAGACATCATTAGAAGTCTTTTAGTAAAAATCCCATGTATATATGACCATCTGTTCTGCGGAAGTAGCTTAACCAATATTTTCATGATGTTTACCATAGCAGCTATATTAAAAGTCTGATCAGCAACAATTTCATTTAGAACCAGTCACATATCATACTATGACTATCAATTCAGGAGAAGAGGTGATAACAATATTTGCAAGATTGCCTTTATGGCCATGAAATTGGGAGATCTGATTAGCACCATTTTCATTTAGGACCAATTAGACATCATAACCATTTTAATTTATGACCAATTACATATCATAAGACTTTTTGTAAAATTCTGGATGACCAACCATTCAAAAGGAGTATGGATAACATTTTCAAGATGGCCACCATGATCAGCACCAGTTTGTTTGATTTTGTACCAACCAGATATCGTAAGAAGTATTTCGGTGAAAACCCCATGTCAATATGATCATCTGTTCAGGAGGAAAAAAGTAATAAGATTTTTCAGACTGCCACCATGGCAGCCATGTCAAAAGTTAGATTGGTACCATTTTCATTGACAACCAACTTGACAACATAAGAAGTCTCTAAGTGAAAAACCCCATGTCAATACAACCATCCACTGCAGAGGACTAGCAATAAAATTTTCAAGATTGCTCCTGTGGTGGCCATACTGGATGTTCTTGGGGCACCTTTCTCATTTAAGACCAACAAGACATCGAGAAGTCTTTTAGTGAAAACACCATGTCAGTATGACCATTAGCTCAGGAAAAGTAGTAATAATAAGATTTACAAGATGACACCATGGCAGCCATATTTGATGTCCGAGGGGACATTGGTTTAATTCAGGACCAACCAAACATCACAAGAAGTCTTTCCATGAAAATCCCATGTACATTCAATTAAAGTGAAAACCCCATGTAAATACAATTCAAGTGACAACCCCATGTAAATATAATTCAAGAGAAGAGCGATGACAAGATTTTCAAGATGACTGCCATAAATGATGTCAGAATGGCACCATTTGCATTTAAAACCAACTAAACATCATAACAAGTCTTTAAGTGGAAAATTCATGTAGATATACCCAACCATTCAGAAGGGGTAGCAGTAACAAGATTTTCAAGATGGTCACTGTGGTGGCCATATTTAATGTTAGATCAGTGCCATTTGCATTTGGTACCAATTAGACATCATAAGAAGTGTTGTAATGAAAACCCATGTTGATATGACCATCCATTCAGGAGGTGTAGTGGTAAGATTTTCAAATATGGCCACCATGGTAGCCATACTGGATGTCCAAGAAGCACCATTTTCATTTAGGACCAACTAGACCTTGGGACAAATGTGTGTAAAATTTCATGGCAATCCACAAATTAGTTTAGGTGGAGTATCAAAAACAAACTTGTACTAATGGACAGATAATGAACAACAGGCCATCTGGTCTATGAGCAGTAGAGGTAATAAACAAAACCTTAAACACAAACTTGAACCTGCTGTCAACTTAGAGCAAACCTTTAATGCAAACTTTAACCTCAAACTTTTCTCCAAAAATTGCACAAAAATCAATATAATTACTGTATTGTTCCTTCATATCAGCCATAATCAAACCCTTAAACACAAACTTTAAACTAATGCCGAGTCCACTGGCATCGAAGTATAGGCTCCCCTGTACTGGCGAGCTAAATATCACCCATAAGATTAATTTCTAAAAGAGGGCAACTAGAGTTATTAGTGTGCACAAGTTTGCAAGTTGACACTGCTTCTGGAGCATGAATGAATATCTATAAAGCAGTGTTTAATAACTTCTAGAAAGTATGTCACAGTGACCCAGTCTTGGTGCATGACATACCTTCATTACAGGATGAATCCTCAATGTTAAGTTTTATGACTAAAGGTAAAATTAAGAGCACTGCTGTAAGTGGCCAGACATGAGTTTTTAAGCAATGTAATAAACCCTGGAAAGTATATAACAACATGAATCCTATATATACCTCCATTCTCTGAAGCAGGGATATATCAAATTGGAGCACAATGAGGTAACAAATGATGACTGTCTATGAAATGATGGGCATTGTGCTGGTCTAAATTCTTAAAATTTCTCCCTAACTGGATATTTTTGATTTTATCGCATATGATACTCTTGACATTATTTTAAACTTTTCAGAGGTAGTGATGGTACAAAAACTGGAAATAATACCTTAAACTTATGATCAATAGTTGATATCTGTAGAGTTCCTCAAATAGGGACATTTTTAAAAACTTTTCTTAGAGAGTAAAATAGACTCTTGTGAGACCAATTTAAAACACATGGAGTTTTGTGTAATTCTATATGTTTGTGCAAATTTCTTTTTTATATGTTTAGAAATAAGAAAGATATAACATATAAACAGTAAATGTTACATGAAGAAGGATTTGAATGTTATTGAGAAATAACCTCAAAGAAGATAATCCAAACAATTGTTATTCATCATGTTCAATTGATATTTTAGTAATTAGTACCCTGGAGCGTTCCAACATTTGAGCTCTCTGCATGCAATAGCTGATACAGTCTACTGCATCTAAGATAAACAAATACAATCTATTTGACCAATGTGTCATAAGTGGAGAATAGCCACAGAATTCAGCACAGCTATTGCCCCAACAATATACAAATAATCAGAAAACTTTAAATTTTGGCTGGAAACCCTATATTTTGTTTATAATAACTTATCACTCATTCAGCAAGCTTTAATTGACAAAATTTTTGAGCACAACAATTACATTTTGAATGATTAAGAGAAATGTGTACAATTTCAGAATTTTACAGATATAAGATAAATACAAGGAATTTCATGAAATAAGTATTTCCTAAATAAACAGGATGTACCCTACAATTTTATATCCCTTTCATTATGGCTATCGTAGCTTTGAAATTTTCTATTATTTTAATAATTTACATGAGACAATGCTACAAAGATTGTTTACAAAATATTCTGCCTTGTAATTACCGGCTTAAATTCTTTATATCTGTTTACCACCTTGTTATCGTGTACAAAATTAATGAATCAACCTGAATTTCCGTAAGTATGCTAAGTATAAATCTTTCTTAATGTCAGTAATTTGAGCCTTCTTTCTCGAACCCCATACTTACCATCCTCTCCCTTTCCTTCCTCCTCCTCTGGAATGTCCAGAATCTCTGTGTAGAAGAACACAGGTTGCTGTTGTTGCGACTGGATGATGATGATTGTGCCATCTGCTTCCTGGAAGAATTTGGACCAGGTGTATGTCATCTGTTGGAACATCTGATCAAACATGCTGCTATACACACTGTGCATGTACATCAGTGGGTAAAGCACGTGGATATTCTGTTCATCTGTTTCGGCCTGGAAAGTGCCATGAGACTATTATTCATGAAATTGTCTCTTTCACAGGGTATACATATCAGCCACCAAACATGTTTCAATCTATCTCAAAGATGTGATAGCTGACAAGAGCTTTAATGAAAATATTCAGGCACATAGACAAATCATTTATGTATCAATGCACTAACTTCCAGTAAGTTGATGAAAAGAAAAGGAGAAAAACTTCTAGAAATTGTATGTTATCTCAAAAAGCCTTGAAAGCAAATCTTTGTATTTTGAAAAGTCTAACTTTGCATAAATGTTCTTTTTTCATTTTTAAATTCCAAAGGAATACCAGATCATGTACTAACCATTAGTAACTTAGGGGATCCACTTATATCTGTTCACACATTCAAACTCAACTCAACAAAAGATAATGATGTCTGACTGGCTATTGTCAAATTAATGATAAATCAGACATATGATTGGTTTATGTCAAATCAATGATAAATCAGACATCTGATTGGATATTGTCAAATTAATGATAAATAAAACGTCTGATTGGCTAATGTCAAATTAATGATAAAAAAGTTATCTGATTGGCTAATGTCAAATTAATGATAAATATGACATCTAAATGGCTAATGTTCAATTACTATTAGACTTTTGAGTTGAATCTTAGTTTGAGTGTAAATACATTGGGTAAAATCTTATGACCAGATCAATACATTTTTCTTATTAAATTTACTGGACACAAGCAGGATTTGAAGTAATATGGGTCTTATTTCATTTAATCTCCTGGGTGCATGGACATTACATAGGTTGAGCAACTGGCAAAAATCTTGTTAATATGATTACAAACTGCTTGACCCAGGCAAATTACACTCACTCACAAGTCTGGTCCAACTGCAAACAACATTGATCCTGATCTGCCGTTGCATAATGCACCAGCAGATCAGGGTCTATGTTGTTTGTTCTACTGATTACTCCTAACAAACTACACAGACCCAGACATGCCAGTGCAATATGCAACAGCACATCTGGGTCTGTGCAGTTTGCAGTTGGACTCGACTTGTATGCGAGTATATATGGGAAATGAAATAAAATAAACATAAGCCAATTCTTCCTAATGAACTTCTAAGAAAACCTACAGTAGGTGTATGACTTTTCTCACTAATAGAAAATTAAATAAAGACAAGATTTGTGAGTTAAAAATACGCAAACTGGTACATTTCTGTCATCATGCACACAAATTGTCAATCTGAGACGAAAAGGAAAAAAACTAATAAAATATTTATGATGAGCTAATAAGTCAATTTCTCTCATCAGACTTCATATCAACTCTGCATAAAACTTTACATTTTAACATGCTGTACACCTGCAAAACCATGGCAGCTACAAAGCACTTTAAAATATCTAGAGGTTAGTCTTGCAAATAAATGCATTTAGTTTACTCAATCAAGAGTTTTCTCAGGTGTATAATTACCTGCTGGTGCTGTACAGAGAATGGGACCTGGCTGTTACACCCCACTGAACAGGCATCATATTCTTCTGTCTTCTCATAGGCTTCCCTACATGCTGCAAGGCACAACACAGACCAAACTAAATTTTTAAAATGTATACT
The DNA here is from genome assembly GCA_029931535.1 of Margaritifera margaritifera. Lineage (NCBI taxonomy): Eukaryota > Metazoa > Mollusca > Bivalvia > Unionida > Margaritiferidae > Margaritifera > Margaritifera margaritifera. Next base: position 1,674,952 of record JAQPZY010001480.1, read on the forward strand.
CTGTATGTGTGTGTGTTTGAGAGAGAGAGAGTGTGTGTGTGTGTGAGAGAGAGAGAACTTAAATACCGTATATACTCGCATATAAACACGGTCCAAATGCAAACAATATAGACCCTGATCTGCTGGCGCATTATGCACCGGCAGATAAGGGTCTAAGTTGTTTGTTCTACTGATTAGTCCTTAATAACTGCATAGACCCAGATCTGCCAGCGCATTATGTGATCGCAGATCTGGGTCTATGCAGTTTGCAGTTGGTATCTGCATATACGTGAGTATATACGATAACTGGAAATATGATTATGTATAGAGATTTGATCAACATGAAATATATTGAACATACCATTTAAAGATCTTTCCTTATTTTTAGCAGATATTATCTTCATTATTCATCCTAAAATTACTTGAAAAAATATTAAACTTGTCAACTTTGAACAAAACCTCTAGTGTGTAGTTGCTATTTTAGACATTTTGGGCAAGGAAGTCACATTTATTTAATTTTTGTTCATGGTTGTCATTTTACTTGCATTTTCTTCCACAATTAAGTGGTATTCTCTATCAAAGTATTATGGGATGTATTAGAAAAGTTTCTTCCATCTCATCACCTCTATTTATTACACATTATCGTAGATGTATATAACATGTAATTCATATAAGTGCATCTGTTTGATATTACAAATGTGAGATATCAGTTCATAATATGAACAATTACATCATGACATGACATCATACAAGGCAAAGGCATCTTAAAATACCTCTATAAAATTTCACAACACCTTTTTTTTGGGGGGGGTGGGGAGATGGGGCTATAAAATATCAGTGATTTTCGTCATGTAATTGATAAAATCTAACATTAGTGTTGACTTCAAATAAAATTAATGAAACTTGTTGAATATAATTTCAATCTTTTGCTTGAAAAGGTTAATGACTTTATCCTGGACCCTCTGTGGCTTGTACCACTTTCTGCATATGACTAAATGAAAGTATGAAACATCTCATTCATTCAAGCACATATGGATTAATTTACCCAAAAATAGAAGTGCATAAGGAATCACCATAATCAACAAACGTCCAAGTCACCTGGACAAGGATGCTGTGGGATTAACATTAGACAAACAGTTCACTTGGAGTTGAATCAGTCTGTGATATGACCATGTTTGCATTGAGATGCAGAAGGTTAGTTGAAATAATTCAAAGTATTTGAAAGAACTGAATCACTGTCATGCAAATTTTAGCAATCCTGTGAGTTTATTTAGTCACATATAGATGGGGTACATGCTGCAGAGGGTCCCTCAAAATCTATTGCAAAAGATAGAAATTATTCAACTTGTTTCATAAATTTCATAGGAAATGAGTACTAATGTAAAATCCTCTAGAATGGCCCTAATTTGTAATGCAACAGATACAATATTACAGCAGCATAAACAGCACATTACTGATTACTTACATGACAGACATACATCCTTAGTTGTATTCTGATCATCATATATGAACTCCATCATGGAATATAGGCGACAGCCCCTTTCACAGCAGTCCTGCATGGAATTCTGAAAATATGGAAATACAAGACTTTTAAATAATTGTTCCAATGATTGTTCATTTTCATCTGTTCCTTAAAGTACACATATACCGTCAATAATAGTCATAGTCAGTAAAGTTAAAGACCCAACCTCCATTACCACTATATTAAGTCAAACATTCATGGGTAAATAGGTAATAAATGCACTCTGCTGTAATCTAAGTAGTCTTATTATCCCTGTGATATTGTGATGACAGTACATCCATCCATACATATATATGTGTTTGCATTTTCCTTACCCTCCTTCTACACTGTTAAAGCCAGACACACAGAAACTTAGGTCAGTGATAATTTTATGGGTCTAGATTGTGCCAACACTTTTCGAATTTTGATTTTGTTCCCGGGGTGAGGAGAAGGGGGTGGGAAGAGGGTGTTATGGGTGACTGTACATAAATTTCAAATAACTCCTGTGTTGTTTGTCTCACATGTCTGAGAATTGGCATGTGTAGTAAATGATGCAGGTGTCAACAAGTCAGACTGGGACCCTAAATCTTGACAATGTTAATTTTTACACCTGAATGGCCTTGAAAAAATAAATCATTCATGAGAATTAACATGAACATCACCTTCACATACCAGGACATAAAAACAATTCATAAAATGAATGAAGAATATGATTGAAATCTTGAGCCTATGTGAAAATTTCTTTATCATCCCTACTACAGTAAACTCATGTAGCAACTCTAAAACAAACTTCATTTCCTGGCCTAATTACTGAATGATCAAAAAGTCTCTGAACAACTGTGCATATTGGGCAGTAATTAAAATATCTAAATCACTAAAAAAAATTCACAGCATTGAATTATCATGAAAGTGCATAAGCCGCACCTCTGGGAATGAAAACTCCCCAATGCAACTAGCCCTGCCAACTAAAAACCGTTGTTGGATAAGTGAAATTTTATGTAAATAGCTCACTTTTTACAAAGAGAAAAAAAACTGAATTTTGAATTTGAAGACATCATCTTAGTTGGGTTAGACAGCACAACTCTCATATGACCAAGAAAGTCCCAAGAATGTATGAAAGCAACAAGCAGTCCAATGGATACTGAAATAATAAAAATGTTTCATCGGGATTATGTTTATATATTTTTTCTGTAAAATGTAAAATAGTTTAAGTTTTGAAGACACAGATATTACTTTGTCACTCATAAAGTGCATAAAACAGAAATATATTTGTGATTTGATAAAGAAATATAATCGAAAGTAAAAAAAAAGTAATTTAGTTTAATCAACTATTCTGCTTAAAGTTAGTAATATAAAATATCGCTTATGAGTTGGATCCAACTGCAAACTGCATAGACTCAGATCTGTCATCACATAATGCGCCGGCAGATCTGGGTCTATGCAGTTTGTTAGGAGTGATCAGCAGAACAACACAGACGCAGCCAGCGCATTATACAGTAATTGTAATAAAAATGTACAAAATTGTATTGATTATGTCTGAAGTAACTGATCCCAGGTGTGACTTTGTTAAGAACTTACAGCAACTAACAAAAAGATAATGATACACATCCTAAAGTTTTACATAAGCAATCTAACAGAGGCAACTGAAAGGCAGACTAAAATGCTAACTAAAACGATACAGTATGTAACATATGATACAAAATTGACATCATGAAATAGGTCTTACATACTGTAGTATCATTTATTTTCGTGGGGCTCAATTTTTGTGGTTTTGTAAAAAAAAGACATTTTCGTGGGTACTTAAATTCATGGTTTTGCCTGTCAAAGTTTGCATATTACTAAGTGTTTAATTTCGTGGTTTAACCTCTACAAATACCCAAAATAAAGAATACAAAAGAATAAAACTCTGCCGATGCAAACGGCGGTCACTTGAATGTTTATAACAATAATTTCACATGTATGAGCACAAATCAAAAACCTGACAAGTTCAATACTGAATAACATCAATGGAAGCCGACGAAGCCAACAACACTAAAACAATACTACCGCCTCTATGATCACAAATAACACACCTGTCAAGGTCAATCACTTACACAGTGTTTTCGTCTGAGTGCTCAACATCAAAGGAAGCCGATGCAGACTACAACACTAAGTCAATCGGTTATTAAAGTAACCTGTATGATCTTCAACTTAAAACACTATCCATATAGGGAACAAAACACGTGACCGGCTGCCCTTTGCTCAATGCAATCAGCAGACAGTGGCAATATTTTATGTGTCTAGAGCCCATCAATGTCAGAAGATGCTAACTAAATTGAAAGACAGTGGAATCACGTGTTTGTTTGTGCCTGCCTTATGTACAGACCAACTCAACCACTAGACTTGAAAATAAATCAAGAGTACATAGAATAATTAAAATCACACTTTCATAACTGGTACGCTAAACAGGTCATGGAGGCCGTCACGAAAATAAGGAAAATGCTACTGGTGACGATCATTGATTGCAACCTCATTAATCAAGCCAATTCGGGCTGAATGGATAATTGCAGCACACGCTACAATGAGTGAAAGATGTGACCTAATTATCAGTGGTTTGAAGAAAGCTGGACTTGTTTAATTCTGCAATTTGGGGATTATTTACCCGACAAGCATTTGTGTGTACATTGAGACTTGATTGACACGATGTTGATACAGTGACTTTGTCCGAAAATCAGTGAAGCGTGAGCTTTAATTCTCTGCTGTAATTAGTGTATATACGTAGTGTTTCATTAATAATAGTGCTTCAAGCAATAGTTCTAGTATTTTACAGGCTTGTTGTTCTTTTGGATTAAAAATGCATTGATAAAATGAAATGTGGTTTCAGGAGGGTTTAAATTGTTTAACAACAGTTGTACTCGAGTGAAGGATCGATTTGAACAAGTATTTAATTTAATTTTTATATACTATTATTTTTTATTATTCTTTCTTTCATTTTCAACATTACAAGTGTTTGAATACCTTATGGTTTTTCTCGTTTCTCTCTATCCTTACCTATCTCGCATATCGATTTAAGGCAGTGAGTGGAAATTACAGCTATCGGATATCTTATCGACACGTGTGCATTGAAACAATATAAAATGCTTTATAATTCTTTTTACAAAGGTTTAAAATAAAACAAACACGTGTAAAAGCTAATATTTTATTTCCAAATTACAGTATTGACGTTGATTTATGAAATACAAGTAGGTTCCTTAATCTCTAGGAACGATACACAGTAAGAAAATGAGTAGGGGGGGGGGGGTGCTGCCATCATCATACATGGCTAATTTTTCGTTGGGTATTTAAATTCGTGGTTTGGGGCAACAACTAAAACCACGAAAATTGGTCCCCCACGAAAATTGATGATACTACAGTATGTAGAAAATGTTAATATTTCAAGAAACAATAAACAAACTTGTAAGTTGTGCTGATGTTATGTACAGTTAACAAGAGAGAGAAAAATAATATTTCTAACTTTTTACATGATCATAAATAAAATAAATGTAAGAACTGACATTTTCAAGCAAAATTTTAAGGTCATTCCCAAGTTTTACCATGTCAGCAATAAGGGTGTCATGATTAATAATGAATAGTTTTTTCATTAAGAGAGCAGTCATTTTTGTTCTAGTTAATGAGGAAGCATACCTATACACATCTGAAATCATGCTGAGATCCTCAGATTGAAAGAAATAATTACTAACTTATTTTTCACCATCTTTGGGAAGTGCATTCATGTCATATGTGTTATGTGTCCCAAAATTGGATACATTTTATGCCAATTTCATAAGTTCTGACCATTTTAACCTTGTGAGCAAAGTACATTTGTTGACCAAGTTCATGATATAAGTCATGAAAATAATGCACCAAAAGAATCCGACAGTTTTTCAAATTTTGTACATTGGCTTGGTGTCAGAAAGTCACATTGGCAGCAACTGGAGAAATAGATGACAATGACTACATCAAGCAGTGTTTCTTTTATGACATCTATATTCTACTCATTTATAATAGCCTGACATCATGGAAAACATGTTTTTTGGTTTACTGCCAGATGAAAGGGAAGTATGTTTACTTTCTTGCCACAGTTTTGTCTGTGTAAACAACTGTTTATATGGAAATTTTGCTAGGTAAAGATGAAAAATAGTATAAATAGCTATAAATTGGTGAATTATTTCAACTAAGATGGTATTTTGCTTAAAATTTATGTACAAACGGTTCAAGTGTCACAATTGATTTTCAAAAACATGAGATTTTCCAGCCTCTGTTCAGATTCTGTTTGCATCCATTGTTACATACTCATTACTGTATCTACTCATGTATAAGCCCATACCAACTATAAACTAAATTCCATGGAGTAATAAAGTATCAGTTAGTTTGACATCACATTTCTTCTAATGAAAAATGTGAATGCTAATGACTTATCTGTAATATTAGAAGAAAATGGTTAAAAATGACCCAGCTTACGTTAACTGAGGTAGAGAGATGATGTAATGAGACAGCTGGCACTTCCTATGATCAAATGGGAAAGAAAAATCCTTGCCATAGATGTAACAAAGGACATGAAAATTTTAATTACCCAAATTAACTCATTAACCCCTAGTGTCAAGTTTACACGTCATGAGGTTGTACCCTACTTCCGAGCTCTGTAACGTCAACATCATTTAAGATACACTAAAGTGGATGGTATTGCAGGAAAGTAGACAGATGTAGCTCTACAATGATACCAAATAATGTCGACTTTCTACTCACATTAAAAAATACAGCAAAAAAATAAAATGCTATTTTTGAGACTCAATTTTTTTAGGTCGAAAACTGCCAGTTTCGGAACTGGAGTTTGTGTCCGGATTTTAGACTTTTTGGCCCTAGATCTAGAGCAGACCAGTCCGAACTCCACATGGACAGATGATCCTTTGCAAAAAATAGGATAAGTTTGAGATTTGGAGTAAAAAGAGGCCAGGACACAAAAATTGGGGTCCAATATGAAAAACAAAAGTCCAACTTTTACCAATCTGCACATGCGTGAGTGTAATAGCCAATCAAAAACAATGTTTCTGATACACCTAACCATCCGGCTAAATGAAAAACTTTCTTAAGCAGATGTGTTTTGCTGCATTCAGAAGTAACCCCAAAAATGCGTTTCCTATCCCCATTTCAGGCAAAAATGAAAAGAATCTCCCAGGGTTAATGAGTTAAGAATATTAACCCAGTAAAACTGCAAAACAAGGCTGTACAAATATTCTGTCAACTTCAATCTTTCACGTTGATAATTATTCATTTGGAGAGTCCTCTAATGTATTATTTCATTATCTTAAGTGAAAAACCAAAAATGGCATCCTGTCACATCTCCAACCAATTATGACTCCAGTTTTCATATACTGATCTTAACATTCAATGTAGCAAGATTGGTTCTTAGATGTCTCAGTTATCACACAATCACAACATTAGTTGGATATTTTCAATGATATTGCTAAAAGTTGTAGAGCAAAGATCCCCTTGGTGTCTTGATCTACATCTTTTACTGAGTCAAAAAAAATTACTTTTTCCCATAATACCTCTGAGGAACAACCTCCATTCATACTAAAATAAACTGCCCCTAATCAGGTGTTTCAGAAATATATAACATGGGAAACTTATAATAACTATGAAATTTTTGTAAAACTTTGTCAGAGATATGACATTACTTTTATGAAATTTAATTCTGTATCATATAACACATAGTTTAACAGCATTTTGGTACATATAAACTTGCATACAACATACACCTGATCAACCCAGCCCAGCCTATATGTTACATGGACACACACTTAAACAAAACATCAACATACAAAATTTAAAATACAAAAGTTGCATGTGTACATACAAACATACAAAAGTTGCAAGTGTAAATACAAACATACAAAAGTTGCAAGTATACATACAAGAAAACAAAAGTTGCAAGTGTACATACAAGCATACAAAAGTTGCAAGTGTACATACAAGCATACAAAAGTTGCAAGTGTACATACAAGCATACAAAATTTGCAAGTGTACATACAAGCATACAAAAGTTGCAAGTGTAAATACAAGCATACAAAAGTTGCAAGTGTACATACAAGCATATAAAAGTTGCAAGTGTACATACAAGCATACACAAGTTGCAAGTGTACATACAAGCATACAAATGAATAGCACTAATCTAAACTAGTCTGAAAAATAAAATGAAATGTGTGAGGCCAGTATTCTCAACTCGAACTTTTGATAGCATTGTGGAAGTGCACAACTGTGTCACAAAAAGGGTTTAAAAAAAATGTGTTATCATCATAAATATGAGGAAAAAAGTAAATGAAATATAAAAGAATGAACACATATTTACAAAATAATCTTTATTTCTCTAAGTTATATCAGGTTTTTGTGCTAAAACTCATTAGTCTTTGAATAAATAATGGATATATTTCTTTTCTTCACTTCATCATATATTTTTAATGCCACATTAAAGTTAAAGTCCTTAAGGCTGATGGTTACAAGGAAATTGAGCAGCCGCTGTGACAGCCTGTTCATCAACACACTCGTGATACTGTTAATGGTTGAAAAGGACCTTTCAGTCTGAAAAAAATGAAACATAATGTTTATTATTGGATGTAAGAAAAGATACAAAACTACTTAATTCCATTATCAGTTAAAGTTGAATGATTTGTCATTAATAGGCCAAGCTCGTGTATAAGCCAAGTCCAAATGCAAACAACATAGACCCTGATCAGCCATTGCATAGTGCACTGGCAGATCAGGGTCTATGTTGTTTGTTCTACTGATTAATCATTACAAACTGCATAGACCCTGATCTGCCGGCGCATTATGTGATGATGGCAGATCTGAGTTCATGCAGTTTTCAGTTGGCATTGGATTATACACGAGTATATATGGTACATTCATGGAGGGATCTCTACCATAGAAATCTGTTCAGACTCCTTTCTTTCCCTAAGTGTATTATATATAAAGATCACAAGGTTACCCATGATATAAGTTATTCTACTATGCATCAAGTAATAAAATGTACTAATGTTTGGATTCGCCACACATTATGTTGGCAAATATTCTCTGCTTAACTTTGAATAAAGTGGACATATCAAAATTATATGATATTCATTTTGAACAAAATTGTTATTACAAGAACAACATTATTTTGTCTCCTCTTTTCCACCATCAAATTATGAGCAGAGCATCCAATTTTAGAAAATGCTTGTCTGTAATTTTTGGGTAATCATACAGAAAGGTAAAATTTCAGGTCTATCTGAACTGAAAAGCCTTGCTTGAGTCCATTACCTGACTATACCATTCTTACAATAAATTATCTTTAATATGTTGCAAAAATAAAGACAAGAAAAGTTCACAATATCCAATGTCATGTACATACCAAGCATATCCCAGCCCATATCTCAATAGCAAACCTTCAACATTTGACACCCAATTTTGGCCTCCTCACATCATCTTTTTTAACATGACACTGAGCCGGATACTGTGCGTGGTCCATTCTTATCAATATAAACCAATACTTTACTTTATGAAATATTTTGCACACAAAGGGTACTGTCTACATTCTTCTCTGACTGAAAATGAAGTAGTATTTTATGGAACTTCTAAAATTGTTGTACAAAATCAATTGTGTACTTTTTCAATTTGGGAGCATAGTAATATCCCCCGATTTCTGCACTGTATAATAAAATTGGTTCAACTGTACTATCAAATAATTTAAAAGAGTCTACAATAATAGTTTTGCATTCCTATATTGCTAAACATTCTTTTGTTTTGTCCAGCTGAGTTCTGAAGTAAACAGAAAACCCATATATTTATAAAAAAGAGAGTTTCACTTTTTTTTATGAGCAAAAAACCACCTTTCATTTCTTCATATAATGCACCCATTTCTGAACACAATTATCTCTGTTTTATCTAAATTTACTCTCATTCCTGTTCTATTACAGAATTGTTCTATAACATCCAATTGGGACTGAAGTCTTCTAAAACTGTATCTGCACAATTAGCAACATCATTTGCATATAACAATACATGTATATCTGATATGTCTTCTATTACAAATATACCTTTGTCTGATTTTGAACGTAATTGATTTACTAAATCAATAATGATCAGACTGAATAAAACTGGACTGAGAATACATCCCTGTCTTGTTCCATTATTATATTTAAAAAATTGTGCATACTTATTGCCAACCCTCATACATGAACACAGGTTACTATACAGAGAAATTAATATGTATACAAATTTTCCACCCACTTCCTTTCTTTATTAGAATTTTCAACAGCATCTTAAAATCAATAGGATCAAATGCATTTGCAAAATCCATAAAGAGATGATAAAGTCTTCCACCATATTTACTATGATACTTTCAGATGAGAGATTGGAGCTTAAACAAATTATCAACAGTTGAGTATCGCTTTAGAAATCCTGCTTGTGGTTCATCTATAACACCGTGATCTCCAGCCCAAGTAATTAAGCTCTCATTTAATACTCCTGTACAAATTGTATTTAGTTCATTTATAATTCAAATTCCTTGACAATTATCTGGATCATTGAATACTCTAATGGGCATATAATACTCTCTTCTCATACTTTTGGGAAACAACCAATAGATAATGACTCATTATAAAAAAGCATGTGAACTCATCGAATTTCTTCTGTGGTATGTTGAATCATTTCACTAAGTATCCAATCTGGTCCACTCATCTGTCCCATTCTAATGTTTTGTATACTTCATGTGACTTCTGATACTTCAATAGGTTGGTTAAAACTTTCATTTACCTTTTTATCTTGTACCATTTCTAACATATCTGCCAATTTAGCTGTTTCAGCATTTAAAAGCTTACGAAAATGGGTATGCAACTGTGAACAGTTTCTACATTTAAAAACTTACAAAAATGGGTATGCAACTGTGAACAGTTTCTAAATTTAAAAGTTTACTAAAATGGGTATGCAACTGTGAACAGTTTCTAAATTTAAAAGCTTACAAAAATGGGTATGCAACTGCGAACAGTTTCTACATTTAAAAGCTTACAAAAATGGGTATGCAACTTCGAGCCAGAAATGGTATTAAAATGTTCTTCCCTTGTTTCCAAAATCTGTTTTCCAAAACACAGTGGTGTAAAACCTCGCAGAAATCAATCTATTTCTTTGGATTTCCTTGAATCTAACCTTTTTCTGTTTACATATACAGGGCTCGAAATTAGCGGTAGTCCGCTAGCCCGAGGCTAGTAGATTTCCTGTCAGACTAACAACTTTCATAATGTTAATAGTCCGATGGGCTAGTAAGTTTCAGTTATCAACAGTCAGCGTTTGTTTATGCCTCTCCCTAATAAAGACTTGACTTCAGCAGATGTTCTGTAGAATCAAGGCAGTGACCATTGTAAACACAGTCATAAAATATTAGCATCAGAAGATGAAGTCGATTTCTGCCTCGGAAAGGTGCGTTTCTATAATAAGAAGCCATCTGATTTTGCGCATTTCGCTTAACAGCGCCAATTATGGTCCCATCATTAACAGTGGAAGTTGTGTAATCGATCCTAATTAATCTGATAACGTATGAAATGAAAAATGACATGGAAATAGTCAAATGTTAGTTAAGAGATTTTTATTTCCAACAAATGTATGGCATTCTACAACTTTATATGCAGAAACTTATTCAGATTTAAAATCTCTCCCCTCAACCATAAATAAAAACAATTTTGTTTCTTGTGTTTCTTTTGGATCATCTGAATGCAATGCGCGCTGTTATAGAGGGGCTGAACTTCACTATATTAGTCATGGATAGTGAAGAGATTGTACTTATGTTTTATTCTTTTTCTCTTCATTTTTCTATCGCATATTATATATAATATAAAAAATTTAGATTAACCTGTTTCAAAGCATCTCTCTCTCTCTCACATACACACACACACACGCATACAACATGGAATCCAAATCATCATAATGTTCGGTAAGAGTTTACGTATTCCCTGATTGCCATCCAAGCTTTCTACAGTTAGCGACCTCATCGTTCACACCAAGATGTCTCTTCTGTGAAAGATTTTTTAAATATTCTGATAATGTTTAGAAGAATTTTTCACCAAAGTTAACATTTAAAAAGTAACGCTAGAATGCTTATTAATTATAACCAAATTTTACTTTTTCAATGCATGACATGATGACATTTTTAGGAAATATTCAGAAAATATTAAAAATTTGACCATTTATAAATCTACATGTATATAAATTTGGAAAAGTTCATAAAAGTAAGAAAATTAATACGGAATCTGTATTAGACGTAGCGTCATGGAACAAAAAGCACGAACGAATATTCCCACCATTGGGTGCAAACTCCCGACCTCGTGTTCTAAAGTCAAGTACGTGTGCATTTGCGTGTGTATGCGTGCTGGTATCACACTTTATCCACTTGACCACAGTAACAAACTAGAAAGTGGTATACTACACACAGAAACACAACAAAAACTATTATAAAAAATTTTTTTGCACGCTAGTTAAACGCTCCAAGAGTCACAAATGGGAAACTGCATATTTTACATTTGCATCGAAATAATTATAAGAATTAGATCAATGTTACGATTACGTTATTGACACAATATTTCTATATAACTACTTTTTTCTATGATGATAAATAATTGAATACACGTGGAGATATCCAAGCAGAATGCCGTACATTTGTTGGGAATTAAAATCTCTGAGCATCTAAGATTTGAAAATTTTCGACCTTATTATTAATTTCAACAATACCAGGAGGTCGGATAAATTAGGAACAATTACCAAACTTCCACTGTTAATGATGAGACCATAATTGGAGCTGTTAAGTACGACGCGGCGAGTCAGATGGCTTCGTTTGATAGGAACGCACCTTTTCCAAGCTGAAACTAACATTATCTTTTGATGCTAATATTTTATAACAGTGCTTACAATAGCGACTGCTTTGATCCTGCAGAACATCCGCTGAAGTCAAGTCTTTATTATGGAGAGGCCATTTAATTTCAAGGGGTGGGGGGTGGGGTGGGCAGGACTAGTAAAGATTTGGCAGGACTAGTATATTTCTCAGTATACTAGTCCTTCTGGCTACAAAGCAATTTGTGCTAAATTCGAGCCCTGCATATATTCTTAAATTTTTTTTACATATATTTTACATCTATTCTTTGGGAAGGTTCTGGTTGTTCAAAATTACATTTGCCCTGCCTCCCACATATAGATTGTTGCCGGTAAGTGTTTGATGTCCCCATTCACTTTGTGTCATTAGGGCATTTCACAGTTTTGTAAACATTCTATTGTATCTGTCACTGACTAGCTGCTTATTCTTGTTCAACAGTTTCAATTGATTAATGTTTCTATCAAAAAAAAAAGCAACACATTCAATAACCAATTTGTTAAAACCCAAATAAGCCTTTATGTTTTTATCACAGGATTGCCTCATATAATAACCTAACCTGGATCGATCTCCTAGTACACAGGTTGAGAAATCCTCCATGACATGATGTGGGTTGATGCAAGTACTATTCCCTTCTTCATCAGTTTCTTTATATTTTCTCTCAGATCCTAGCAACAGATTCTAGATTCTTCCAATCCTTAAATTTCATGATGATTGGTTACTTTTTGCACCTCCCCTGTGTGCATATTCAATCGGAACTTAAATCTCTCTCAAGTCCAAGATCACTCTTCATGTACGCTTTGCTTCTGTTCTTACAATCTGTCCACGATTCTGGCCCATTAGGTACATCAAAACCCTAAAATACATGTACTAAATTATTCCTACAGCTTTGGTTCTCCAAACAGTTCAATATTTTTTCCAAAACATCAAATTTTAGCTTCAACTTTTTGTTTTTTTCTTTTAGCTAAATGTTTTTTTCTTGAAGGTAAGAAAAAATCTCACCATGTATAATTAGTATTCATTTGTTTAAGTTTGTCCTGGATATGAGATAACATGTCTAAAACAGAATGTTCATTTCTTTCTTCTTGTTTATTCATTTGTCTTTCCCAAGTAGCTCTAGCTCTGGTATTTACTTTCTCATTTCCAGGAGTCAAACTTAATCCACACAAGTTATTAAAATGTATACAGGAAGCATAAGTCTTGGGACACAGGTAGGGCTCGATACCTGTCATTACAAACAATATGCTGATGGATATCAACATCTTGATGGCAAGTTTTACTGTGTTTCCACATATATTCAAAGTTTGAATTTATACTCTAGTCTGTTGGGGTTGCACAAAGCATCCAATTCTTAGTCTCCAGACCTGAAGTGAAATTCCCATTTCAAATAAAATGTAATGTTGTCTCCCTGCTCTCAAAATACATGTCCTCAACTTAATATAGGTGGAGCTCCCCAATTCTTATTTAAGTGAACTACCAAGAATGAATTCTTTATGAGTCAGGACACAACATGTTTTCAAACATTCTTTCAGCGTCAGAGAATTAAAACAGTATTCACAAGTTTAAAATGTTTTATTTACCTGCTGCATACACAGCACTAGTTGCTTACCCCTGGAGAAATTTTTCAAATATAAATGAAGGACTATTCCAAAAATATGTCTCGACATGTATTCAAAACAGGTAAAATTTGAAGATAAAAATTGCTCCTTTCTCTAATGGATACACAGATAAAGAGAAATTACCAAGGCAGCACCCACTTAAGTTAAGATTTATTGATCACTCTATTTTTTTTCTTGCTTAGAGTATACTATGTAAATGTAAGAGCATGTCATATATTGGAGATGTAAGTTTAATTAATGAAATTTTACTCATCACATGTTCCGGAAAAAAACAACATTAATCACAAAAACAATTACAACAACAATAAGAACTACTACTAATACTACTGCTACTACTACTGCTATACAAACATAAAACAAAAGATTATAGTGGTGCTCTAGGAATTTTAAATGATCCCACCATTACCCTGTAACTGACCTCACCTAATGCTAATAAAATTTAACACAAAAGTTAACAATATGGAAGGCTTACCATGCAATCCAACAATTTCCACCAAAGGATGATGAATCTTCTATTCAGTCTTGAACCATGACTTTTATTTCTTTGGATCATTCTTTTCCTTCATGGGAGAAATCATGATATCTGAATCTGAATCCGCAAAATTGGCAGCTGATCTTCTTAGCCAGGTCAACGTGGGGCTAGCCAGGCACTGGGTACTTGTACATTTATCTGATGATGGTGTGTTCATTTTACTAAATGAGCACTAAGGATTTTACTAATTTGAAAACTAATATGTATCACACCTTTTAACCTGGTAGTGGAAATGACTCAAAAATAACACCAGGGCCTGAAAATGTTGCTTTTAACCCACTGGTCCACAACCAGTAGGACCCTACACTGCCCAGCTTCACACAAGCCAAAGACCGATCCAACAGCTAAGTTGGACATGTGAATATTTACTACAGTGCATTAACATTAATGAAAGACAGGAAAAAATAACAAAATTAATGCAAACTGAATATTCTGACAACTACTTTGTATTGATGACTTCAGGGAACAAACTATGGAGTTGAGGAAAGATGTACAGCTGTGACTGTTGATGTAATTTTGTCCCAAATATAGACTATTCTTTTGCTGAACGTTAAAAGCAAACTCAAAGTTAGAGAAAGCCTTTCCAGCTTTAATCACCCAATAAGCAGTGTTGAAAAGACATTCAAGCCTTTTTTTCTGATCTGCACTCAACTTTGTAAAGGCTTGAGCAATTGAGCTCTTGATGATGGAGGAGGTATGTTTGATTTACTAGCAATAACCTTTCTGGTGAAAGTAATATGCTCTTTGCTTGTTTCATGTGATATCAGTGGGTCAGTTTTAAAATTGAAAGTGAATTTCAATAAAACACTTGAACAATTTGCTGACTCAGTGTACACGTATGCTGTACATGCTGAACAAAGATCATACTCAACCCATGGCCAAGTCGTTTTCCAGTGATAATGGAAAGTCCAAATAAGATTTTATTTTTATCATAGTTTGCGTCCTTTTTGGACCTGGGACATTTAAGGTCCTGCAGTGCAACATGTCTTGTAGCAGATGAATTTCCTGCGGTTGATTCTTGTTTCCTGCCATTATATCCATACTTAAACAAACTCATAGTCATCCATCTAGAACATACAGTAAACCAATAATGTTGATGTTTAGTTTTAGCTATGGTTGAGAACAGACATCATAAGAAGGCATTTAGTGAAAACCCCACATTGATATGACCATCCATTCATCAGGAGTAGCAGCAGCAAGATTTTAAAGATGGCTGTTGTGGTGGTCATATTGGCCATCAGATTGGCACTATTTTCATTCAGGAAAAACTAGACATTATAAGAAATCTTTTATTGAAAACCCCATGTTGATATGATCATCCATTTAGGAGGAGTAGCAATAACAAAATTGTCAAGATAGTCACTGCGGTGGCCATTTTGGACATCAGATCAGCACCATTTTAATTTAGGACCAACTAGACATCATAAAAAGTCTTTTAGTGAAAACCCCATGTTGATATAACCATCCCTTCAGGAGGAGTACTGATATAACAAGATTTTGAAGATGGCCACTGTGGTGGCCATATTGGATGTCTGAGCGGCACCATTTTGATTTAGGACCAACTATACCATGGGATAAATGTGTGTGTAAAGTTTCATGGCAATCCTCCAATTAGTTTAGGAGGAATAACGATAATAAACTTGTAGTAATGGACAGATGGTCGATAGATGACTAATGAACGACCATCCCATAAGCTGTTCTGGTCTATGACCAGTAGAGCTAAATAGGAGACCATTCTTGACACTGTGATATATGCACATTACCTGTAGCATGCATAAACAGTTCACAGTTCTGATTCACATAGCTTCGCACTTAATGCTCATGGGATACTATCACCACTGGGCAGTTTGTATGGTTAATTGTAATAAACACAATTAGGAGGCATATGCAGTCAGAAATAAACCACCACCATTTCATGGATTACTTAACTGATTGACAATTTGACAATTGGTAAGGTGATTTTGTGTTTGCTATTCCTTTGAGTAATGTGGGCCAGCCCATTAGGCTAATATACATACGTAAAGTACATGAAGTTGAGCAACCCAAATTGTTTTAAGTTTGGTAAATTGGAGATGCTTGCTGAAGAAACAAAATTTATTACACTTCCTTGCCTTCAATACTTAAACCATCTTTATTAAAGATTACTGGCTAGTTTCATGATCAGCAGCAACATTTCTTTGAAGGTGGATTTGACTCCATACATAAAATGCTAAATTTGATTATTTCAGAACGGTAAAGCTAGCAGTGTGAAAGTGTAATTCATTTTTTAAAGCTAATGTTGAAATGTGGCTATGATTCAGGAAAGGATGGACCATCTATGAAGCAAGCTAAAGCCCAGCAAAACTAAATTTCACAACTCCTGGTTGACAGAGCTTGATTTTGTGAAGCTCAGCAGCAAGGGTGAGCATTTCATACTTTCCACATACTGCAAACGCCATATGAACATGAGTCAATCTGAAGTCATGTATATAAATCCATCAACACAACAACAACACTCTGCAATTGAGTAGATGCAGAAAGAGTTTTCAATGCTAACGTAAATTCAACAAGATCTTTTGGGATGCTGGAACAACAGTACCATCCAGTCTTTAATAAGTGCAGAGATCAACAGTACCAGATAATGACACTTTAAAACCCTCAAAAGATGTATTGCGGGTGGCAAAGTCAGCATCTAATTGTTAATACTGTATTCCACAGTCAATCCATTTTAAAGACAGAACTTTGTGTACTTTTTATTCAATGTCTGTGTGCATGTGTACCTACATGTGTGTGTTGATGTTTTGTCTGAAGTGTATTAAACACTTCAAAGAAAATGTAAATTTTATTTCCTTTTATTCAAATTTGAATTAATTTTTCTAGTAATTTTCTATTGGCTTGTATCGGTAGATAACTTATTCTCACTTGTACAATGTTGCTTATTTGGGTCACGTACACTAATCCCCCTTTCGACCACAAAACATAATGACTGTTTATGTACATGGATTTATACCATTTTCACAACGGGACCCAGAGTCCATGGAATTGGTAATTTTTATGTGTAAAGATCAAACTGGGAAATTTTGAAACCTCTTTATATACAGTTAATTCACAAATATTTAAAAAGAAAAGATTCTTGAAAATGTAAATAATAGCCCGGGATTCAAGCAAGGTGGTGATTCATGCGAAATAATCATCCCTCAAGTCTGACATTTTGCCTGAATAGACCCAAAAGTGAAGTTCACTTTGCCTTGCATTGATTTCATAACTTACCCCACTTTTGTTTCAATACAGTGTATTAATAATTAAAGTAAATGTTGACTTTTCAAAGAGAAAGTTTAAAATTAGAAAAAGAAGTTTTGTACTCTATAGTTGATTTTGGTGCTAATTTGATGATCATATATGCCAGAAATTACATTGCTATCTATGGAATTCCCACAGAAAACTCGCCCATGATCCTTAAAAAAAATGAGTGAGAAATTGAATTTTTGTAGTACAATCAGAAGTAACTTATGACTAAGTGGAAGTATCCAAGTCTAGTAGAAATAAAATTAATAATTTTATCCAATACTTCATCCAATAAACATATGACAAGAAGACTTCTACTGTGGTAACTGTTGCCAATTTTTTTACTGTAACCTATTTCGAAGTCACTGTTTTGTTATACAACAAATGTAATGAAGAAATATAAGAAATATAAGAAAAATTAAATATTTTTTTAACAAGTTTTTATTAGTATTTCATTAGTATTTTAAAAGAGAAGTTTAAAGTGACTATTTTTAACAATATACATTTTTAACTTTGTACACTCACTTCTACCTATTCTCACCAGCTTTGCTTTATTCTGGCTGGAGAGGGAAGTCATTTCACTCAAATATTGGAGAACAATATGGACCCTGAATAAATTCTAGCCTAGGTTACTTTGACATGTTAGAGATCTCTTGCTACACTCATTAGGGTCTTTTCTCTGCCCAAGTCAGTATAGTAAAAGGCCATGGATTTTGTTAAAAGTTCTGTTTGGGAATTTTTTACACTGGAATTGCTAAAAATTGAGTTTTTGGCATGGGGAATGGGGCCAAATTTCAGCCATAAAACAAGACCAGAAAAATCCCCGATTTAACAGAATAGCATTTACAGGATATTGGGAAACAAAACAACATATTGGGAGAGTGATGGTATATGGCCCTGGGGAGATCACTGCCAACCAAAGCTAAATACTAAAAGCTAAACTATGAAACTAAATTAGAACTTTCAAAGAGAAGGAATCCTAAGTTGAAAAGTCGAAAAACTACACTAATGTTAAAGGTAAATACAAGATATTAGGGACTGCAAACAAATATACACCAAATAAATGCACAAAGACAAGAATAAGATAACAATAGACTATTATTAAGCCAAGTACATTCAGAGTGGTCAAAATATGTAAAGTTCACTTTTTGATAAAAGTATAACTTTCATTAGGGAAACTTTTTGTTTAAGTTTTGAAAGCAGTAAAACACCAAGATTACTTTTTGCTTGATTGTACTGGGATTTACTTTAATCAGGAAAAAGGCATTAAATAAGTATTGTATGACTAAAGCAATTTGACTTTAAGCAATGCAACTGTCTCTATACAGGTGCCAAATATGCAAGCTATTTTTTTAGAAAGTGAATTCGCACGACCGCCATGTACCAACTTTTGGAAAGACTATTCGCACGGCTGATGTGTGCCCATAACAGGAAAGACTATCCACATGGCAACTGGTCAATGCATTCGGGATGAGTCCAAAATATTCTGAATAATGTAAACTCATCTAAACATAACATATACCCATCAATACAATTACAGGTTTGGCGGCCAATTGATCAGACAACAAAACATCATAAAAAAGAAAGTTGTTCCATAGTCTCTATTTTATATTGCAGTCATGTACTAAATTTTACAAAGACTACTCACATGGTTGCCGTTCGCTAACAATATTCGCACTGTGACCAGTGTCTGTCTAACAGTTTGGATTATAATAATTATGATATGGTGTGCAAACAATTAGAGGCTAGTCCATGAATTAGTGGTTTCCCAAGAGAAGAAATCTTGATAATTCAATTTTATTTTAACAGTCCAGAGTTTAGTTTTAATCGAGAGCCATAACATAAGCAAAGAAATATCATCTTCCAATGTATGGATCACTGTAGTCGAGTGGAAATATGTCCACATGTTATGCAAATGATCCAGGATTGAATCCCACTCTATGCTTTTTTATTTTTTATTTTTAGTGTATGCTTTGTTATCTTTAATTATGAAAGAATTATGTTACTCAGATTTACTGTGTGAATGTACATTTTAAGTATGCATGTATGCTTTGTTACCTTGAATTAAGAAAGAATTATGTTACTCAGATTTACTGTGCAAATGCACAGAAAACACTGCAGAACATAAACGATAAACAGCTGACATAACCCAAGAAATCTGCTACTTTCAAACTCTTAATATACTGTAGCCAGCCAACTCGTCTGAGCACAAAGTAAATAAAATTTGTTTCTCCCGAGTGAATAATAGAAAAAGTTCATCGATTGTGTGACAATACCGGAGTTTTTCACCCATGAGATTCACTCAATATTTATTCGAAAATTTCTATTTATACCTGAGGTGAAGGAGTATAGTACTGTACAAGTTTTAACAACAATGACTTGCAAATATGAAATTGAAGGTAATCAGTTACAAAAATGAGTATATTTCGCAGATCATGTATGCGGCGGACGTACGAAGAGCTTTATGTAAATTATACACAAGCCGGCTGTGCGAATAGTCTTTCAACATGAGGTACACGGCGGCAGTGCGAATAACCTCGGCCATTTTTTAAATACAGGCCTCCCAACCAATAATGCTGAAAAGAGCTATGGGACATCGCGCAGGAGGTTAGTATGACGTCGATACCTCCCTTCCCCTCCCACCCCTCAACTAACTGGGTTCGACGTGTTATATTGCAGAACTACCCTATATAGATACTGCAGTGTACAACGTCATCTTTCTTATTTCAGACTGTTTTGACATTGATTTTACAGTTAGTGGACACCAATTCACCTTTTCGAACGTGTGCGGCGTATATGTTGTCATGCAAACATCGGTGCAATTGCTGACATCGTCTAATATACTTTCAAATACAGCAGCTGTAGCTAAGGAAAGATATATCCAAAGAAAAATGGACAGAACTTGTGTTTTGGTCGCCATATTGGATGAAAAATATTGATCATGTGACCTCATCGCAAAGGGAGATAATCAAAGCGAAAAGAACCCTAAAAATAACAAACAACATGAACTCGGAATTCTACAGGGTATCCTACAAATTAATAGTAACATAAAAAATTATGAATTTCAGATTATTTCATGCCCGAAAATATCATTTTCTAACAAGAGAAGAGATGTATATTTCAGAAGCATCGAGTTTGCATTGTGTTCCAATATAAGAGAAGAGATGTATATTTCAGAAGCATCGAGTTTGCATTGTGTTCCAATATTACACATGAATATACTTTTTTTTCTTAAGTAGAACAGTTCTCTAAGATATTCAATGCTTACAAAAAAAGTGAATCTGATAAACATTTAATTTGGATATAACATTTTTATTTAATATTAGTTTAATTTAATTTAGGCATGACAAAGTATAGATTAAAAATATCAAAGAAGTCCTTTAATACACGCGTTTAACCTCCTGACAAGCTGACCAGAAAAACGTGAAAAAATTCAGAGAGAGAGAGAGAGAGAGAGAGCAAAACAGAAAACAAACCTGATGATGCTACAAAAAAGAAACAAAAAGCCATTAAATAAATAAATAAATAAATAAAAACCTTACTTCGCTACTGACCAATTCTGATATATATATATATATATATATATATATATATATATATATATATATATATATATATATATATATATATATATATATATATATCTATATATATATATAATTACCTCCAGGAGCGCGTGGGAAGGTTTGATCATCTGTGTTTTCATAACACATTTATCTTTAAAGGGGTACACAACATTATCTCCTTGTATTTCATCAACAGCATTTTCAAGGCCAAATATTGTGGCTTGTTCCAATATTTGCAATTTTTGTATTAAGTTAAAGGAAGATTTAAAGAAAATCAGTGCTGCTTCCCCAGCAAATCCGTAAACTCAGTGCTCGGTGATCCATAATTTGCGGAACATATCTGTATATGTCGTTCGGTTTGGCTTAACACATTGTATTGCCACAGATAAGCTTTATACAAGGTAAATGGATTGGAAACAAGTTGTCCAATTTACTGGTTCCTCTCCATTGTATAAATATAAACATATAGGCAAGAGATACATGCAAGTCAGTTATCAACATAACTATATACATATGAGAGAGAGAGAGAGAGAGAGAGAGAGAGAGAGAGAGAGAGAGAGAGAGAGAGAGAGAGAGAGAGAGAGAGAGAGAGAGAGAGAGAGAGTTTGGTGCGGTTAATTGGTGTGGTGCATATCAGGGGCAGATCCATAAATATCGTTGGGGAGGGGGGCGTAAACTAGTAGACAAGAGGTCTGTGGAAAGGAACCTCCCGGTAGAGGTCCAAGAGGCGAAATCCCCAGAAACTCCTGCATTATAAATGTTTCTAAGGCATAATTGTAACCATTTAACTGTAAAGAAAACTTACTTTAGGAAACGTTTCAATTGTTTCGCGCTCATTTTTGGGGGTGTGGGTGTCTACGCCGGCATATCTTCTAGTTTACTGAGTATGTGTACATGAGATGACCATATAATAGGAATATCAGTAATTATGTTAACGGCTAATCTAAGTTACATATGTTTAATTCAACAGTATACGAGTAATTTCCTAACTAAATTTAGAATGATGAGTTTATGAAACAATAATTGTATTTGATTATCATATAGTCTGCACCAAAAATGAAATGTTAGTCATTTTCGATATAGCATGTCTGCAGGAAAAGGAAATATCAAGTATTAAGTTTATCAGAAACAGATTATATTTAAGAAAACTGCATTTATGACTTAGTCTTCCTAATAAAACTGATGCTCTTCGATTGCCAAAGGCTAGATAGGAGGGCGCTGGAACAGTGCATTTATTATATTATTTTTAAAAGTTTCGATAGTACAGCGGTTGCTTGTAGGCAGAAGTAACTCGTTTCGTTTGTTTACCAAGAATAGTAGGAAGAAATTTTTAAATAATGGCGTACGACATCAAAATTTAACGAGACTTTGCGAGTTTCTTCGATTGTACAACATTTTGTATGTAAGGTGGTAGTATATCTGTCATGCAGTCTAGACATTGTTTGTTGACGATTTTATGCAACTTACAATGATATTTAGCATTTATTTTCTCCGCAAGAGTAGGCCATCATGTTTGGAAACTAATCTAACAGCTTCAAGTTGTACTTTTTCAAGAGTAGGTCATCATGTTTGGAAAATAATCTAACAGCTTCAAGTTGTACTTTTTCAAGAGTAGGTCATCATGTTTGGAAACTAATCTAATAGCTTCAAGTTGTACTTTTTCAAGGTTTTCAGAATCAGCAGCACTACACGCTGACCACAATTCAGATGCATATTCTAATACATACTGACCACGCTTCAGATGCATATTTGTAAATTGATTGGATGTAAATAAGGTAAATCTTGCTGATTTTTTTTTGTTGAAAGAATGAATTTAAATATTCAGTATATTATGGTGCCAATTGCGACCTGAGGCAGACTGAATATTTTTTGTTGTTCTTGAAGTGTCATCTTTATATTTGTCCCAAATACACACTGACATATCAGGGTTAAGGCTCCATGTTCACCTTTTTACAAAATCTGGACAAAAGCATCGCTATATAAGAAAGGAAATGAGGAAAAGGAAGAATATATGTCTGGGTTTTTATTTCTTTTCAGGAGAGAGAGAGAGAGAGAGAGAGAGAGAGAGAGAGAGAGAGAGAGAGAGAGAGAGAGAGAGAGAGAGAATTAAAATATGTGCTACATGGTTCAATTAGAGGTTACGTTTATATTCCTTTTTTTTCAACATATACGGGCCAATTATTCAACATTAGTTGTATTTTTCATTCCCAATACAAGTAATTGCAGGGATTTAACAGATTAAATAAAGAGGGAAGAAAGAAAGTATATTTGTTTCTGTTTGGTACAAAGTTATAACAACTTATAATGTTCATTGTAACTTTATTTAGAAACAAATGACTATAATGAAACACATTTATGTAAGGCACCCATTTCTTCAGAAATATTTCGGCTTTAAAATACTTAAAATCGTTGTATGTTTCTGCCTTTAAAATTATTAAGAAAATCGTAGTATGTTTCTGCTTTTAAAATGCTTAAAATCGTTGTATGTTTATACTGAACAACTGCCCTTTAATTCTTGTTTAAAATGCTTAAAATCGTTGTATGTTTATACTGAACAACTGCCCTTTAATTCTTGTTTAAAATGCTTAAAATCGTTGTATGTTTATACTGAACAACTGCCCTTTAATTCTTGTTTAAAATGCTTAAAATCGTTGTATGTTTATACTGAACAACTGCCCTTTAATTCTTGTTTAAAATGCTTAAAATCGTTGTATGTTTATACTGAACAACTGCCCTTTAATTCTTGTTTAAAATGCTTAAAATCGTTGTATGTTTATACTGAACAACTGCCCTTTAATTCTTGTTTAAAATGCTTAAAATCGTTGTATGTTTATACGGAACAACTGCCCTTTAATTCTTGTTTAAAATGCTTAAAATCGTTGTATGTTTATACTGAACAACTGCCCTTTAATTCTTGTTTAAAATGCTTAAAATCGTTGTATGTTTATACGGAACAACTGCCCTTTAATTCTTGTTTAAAATGCTTAAAATCGTTGTATGTTTATACGGAACAACTGACCTTTAATTCTTGTTTAAAATGTAATATCTGAGGACGGAAATGAAAAAATTTGCACTTGTAAATATAATGATTTGCGTCAGTGGCGTACTAAGGGTAAAATGGCGCCCGGGACTAAGATGATGGCTCAAAGGGCCAGAATACGAGGGCCGAATTTTTTTCAGCTGTTTTGGCGCCCAAGACCTCTGGCGCCCCGGGCAACCGCCCCGTCCGCCCCCTCCCCCCGTTAGTACGCTACAGCTTTGCATGCGTTAAGATAAAATTGAATACATCATCTGCTTCCTGTCTATTATATATACTAAAGAATTCTTTTTCTTAAGATGAATTATACTTTTTGTATATGAGTACAGTAATCAATGACACAATGTCTGCCCCGAACTCTGACCTGTGTTACATTCTCCAAAAAGATGGCATTCAGGAAACTACCCACAAAAAGAGCACATATTACTATCTATTATACCAATTTTAAATTTAAAAAAATGTATTTGTAGCAATACTTCTGTGTAGAATCTTTATCTGAAATCACCTTATTTGTGGACACTTTGTTAGTCTGCATGTAACCACCTTATTTGTGGACACTTTGTATGTCTGTATGTAACCACCTTATTTGTGGGCACTTTGTTAGTCTGTATGTAACCACCTTATCTGTGGACACTTTGTTAGTCTATATGTAACCACCTTATTAATCGACACTTTGTTAGCCTGTATGTAACCACTTTATTTATTGTCACTTTGTTAGTCTGTATGTAACCACCTTAATAATGAACACTTTGTTAGTCTGTATGTAACCACCTTATTTGTGGACACTTTGTTCGTCTGTATGTAACCATCTTAATAATGGATACTTTGTTAGTCTGTATGTAACCACCTTATTTGTGGACAATTTGTTAGTCTGTATGTAACCACCTTATTTGTGGACAATTTGTTAGTCTGTATGTAACCACCTTATCTGTGGAGACTTTGTTAGTCTGTATGTAACCACCTTATTAATGGACACTTTGTTAGTCTGTATGTAACCACCTTATTTGTGGATACTTTGTTAGTCTGTATGTAACCACCTTATTTGTGGACACTTTGTTAGTCTGTACGTAAGAGAAAAAATGTTTTGCCAATCATCATCTTCTATATGACCAAATTTGCTGTGTCACTTTTATCTTGAGGTAAGAATTTCCCTATATTTGATCAATTTCTTGTAAATACTTTTGCAACCCTTTTTGTCCTCTACAATATAATGTACTTAAGAGCAGATTCAAAGATTCATGCTTTCTTCTGTTAGTCTAATATTGACTTTTGTCTGATATTCAATTATTACTCTTACTAAGCCTTGATATACTGACTTTTGCCTGATATTCAATTATTACTTTTACTAAGCCTTGATATACTGTTGTCTGATATTCAATTATTACTCTTACTAAGCCTTGATATACTGACTTTTGTCTGATATTGAATTATTACTCTTACTAAGCCTTGATATACTTGACTTTTGTCTGATATTGAATTATTACTCTTACTAAGCCTTGATATACTAAGACTATTTGTTTAAATTGAAAACAAAATGCTGAAACCGATTCATATTAAACCATTGTCCACTAGCAATCACTAAGTCGTTAATTCTCCTAATTCCACGTTCAAACCAGTTTATATAAAAAAAAACAGCAGATTTACCTGTTACCCTAATATTGTACTTGTGCAATATGGGACTGTCTAAAAATCTGCAGGTGCATCAATTAAAACAAGTATTTACAAAATTGATCCATGCATAAACTTAAATCTCTCCCAAAACTATTAAGTATCTTTATTGTTGTCCTCGGAAAGTCTACCCCAAACAAGTGAAAATTAGTGATATTTTGGCGAGATACTTCTAAAATATGTTTCCATGTTGCAGATGTAGTTCTAAGTCGTCAAATATCTGTTTTGATGTAGTTCCTATATAATAAAACATATTTACTACATAAAACTTACACTGTGTGTGCATATTGGGAAGAACAAATGTTACACACAAAAACTGGATCACTGTACCCTACTTTCCAGAATTTATTAACAATTGCTTAAATTTGTTTCCATACTACAATGCCAACACTTAATCTATTGTAATCAAACTTCTACTGAGAGTGCAACTTAGGATGGACATGTTTCAAACAAACTTTGGTCAGAATAACATATTTTTCAGGATTTGTTTCAAAGTTGCTCTAAAAATGTGTCCATCATCTGTGTTTGAGCGGCCTTTTTTAGACCACTACATCTATTGATAATAGACTTACCCTTTTTTGTGTATCTTGGGATGGGATGGATATGCGTCGGTCACCAACACTGGGTCACTATGACCTACTATTTAGTAGATAAAAAGTTGGACAATTACTTCTTGGCTCTAATTCCAATACCTCTTCACCTATTGCTATAAAATGTACACAAAGAATGCATCGTAGAATTAAAACATTTCACACATTTACAGAATCCAAATACTACTTAAATATGGTGCCTGTGGTCAAATTATATGACGTTTTAGCTTAACTATTACACTAACAATGCATGTTAGAATAAAAACATTTCACATTAAAATTGGGTCACTATGAGCTCTTTTCCATGATTTTGAATACTACATAAAAATGGTGTTCATGTTTAAATTATAACACCTTTAACCTATTACCACCAAACATGCACGTCAAGTGCATATGGAAGATCAGTTATGTCACATATTAAAACTGGGTTGTTGAGACTTACATTCTGTGGTTAGTTGGCCGCTCTTAAAGATACTGACTGATGTCACAGAAGTGGAGGTTATCATGTGCAGATGCAATTGCACCCATACAATTTCACCAGATTCAATTTGTAAAAGATTGAAGAAAACAAATAAGAACAACACAACTAACTGGCACATCTAATGAGTTTAAACTGTCTAGTGTCCTTTACTGACACAATTCCCTTCATATTTTAATATATTTAGCATTTTGATTTTAGAGATGAAGACAATTTAATTAATTTTGACATAATGTACCTAAAAAAATAAAACTCTGTTGTATTTAAAAAAAAAACAAGAAAACAACAACAATCCAAATGGGATTGTATTTCCCAGCTAGATTTTTGTGCAGATTTTGATGTCAGGTTTTACCCTGTCTCTTTTCTGGCATGCTTTATAACTTTCAAGGAATGAAATTCGGCAACTTCATACATTTTTGAATTTCGAAAAGGAGTCTTTAGTTGAAACTTATTAAAAATGGGTTGAGATTAAAAGGGTGTATTATTTGATAAAAACTGAATTGTGTTTAGTTTTCTTTAAAAAAGGTTTTATTAGCATTACTGTTGGCATATCAAGTACAGTTCTAATTAATCTCAACCTATTTACTAGTATTTTAATTAACATAAACTGATACACCTACCAATAATAAATTGTATTTGAGAGACTCTTGTCTTATTGATGTCGAAAACGATCATTTTTCTTTTACTATATTTTGTTTATAATCTTAAATTTTTTAATCCTTTTGTTAGGTCTTTGCACTGTCTTCAAAACTTGTTGAATATATATCGATGTTAGCCCTGAATCCATCTTTACCATCAAATAAATAGACAGAAGGCACATCCGTTTATTATTTTATGAGAGAGAGAGAGAGAGAGAGAGAGAGAGAGAGAGAGAGAGAGAGAGAGAGAGAGAGAGAGAGAGAGAGTTAGTTAACACATAAACTTGCAATACTATGGGATGACCCATCACATGACAAATGCCTTGCTTTATCTTTTGCTCCAAAACTGCGTATACAAACTGTTTTACTTCTGGGAGAATAAACGACTCTGTATTAAAAATATTCATCCTATCGGCTACAGCAGTAGATAGTTTTTTATTATCACAGAAGTTTATGAGAAATCATCAACATATAATATGATCTCACAAGGCCAAACTACCTGCCATTTGCACTGACCAGTTTGATTCATCGCATGACCATATTATGCAAAGTCAAGCTCTATTTTTAAATGAGGAAACCCCTATGTTTGTGCAAGTTTGACCCTCTTTAAATGCGAGTTGCATTCTTTTTTCATTGAACACAAGCTTAATTTCAAAATTGTTCGACAAATGCAAAGTAAAATTGTTACAAATTTATATATTTGTGCTCTTTAATGCTTCTACAAATGCAAATAAAGCTATCATTGTACTTTTCTTCTAATTTTATCAATTTAATTATTCCACATAAAATTATAAAACATATTGTTAATTTCAATTAGAAGTGTCTTTGTTGGCAAGGGTAAAGATAGAAATAGATGGTTTATTTTAGAAAATTCCAAACCTTTTACAACTGTGCTTCTACCAAATAGTGCAAGAGATCTTTTTGAACACTGATTAAAATTAGTTTTGTATATCTCTAATTTTATTTTGATAATTCATTTCCGTCATTTTTCAAGCATAGTTGAAAATTGTATACATAGTAATGTAAACTCACTGTCTTCTCAATTAATCTCATAATTCTGACGTAATTTATCTGCACTTTCCAACTTTATTCCCAAACCAGATAACCTTAGTTTTATCAATACTATGACTCTAAGTCTTGAGAATTTAGAATAGTAATATTAGAGATTAGTGGCATACTTTAAGGATTGACTATTCCCATTGACTTTAAGGATTGACTATTCCCTTTGACTTTAAGGATTGACTATTTCCATTCAGAGTAAAAATGATATAATCCACATATTGAAATATCAGATATTATTTATTATTAATTTTTATTCCTTTCATATTTGGACCACCTCTTACACTCTGTTCCAGAATCTCTGCACAAAGGATAAGCATGGTGATAAAGGGAATCCTTGTAAACAAGCATGGTGATAAAGGGACTCCTTGTAAACAAGCATGGTGATAAAGGGAATCCTTGTAAACAAGCATGGTGATAAAGGGATTCCTTGTAAACAAGCATGGTGATAAAGGGACTCCTTGTAAACATACATGGTGATAAAGGGACTCCTTGTAAACATACATGGTGATAAAGGGACTCCTTGTAAACAAGCATGGTGATAAAGGGACTCCTTGTAAACAGGCATGGTGATAAAGGGACTCCTTGTAAACAAGCATGGTGATAAAGGGACTCCTTGTAAACAAGCATGGTGATAAAGGGACTCCTTGTAAACAAGCATGGTGATAAAGGGACTCCTTGTAAACAAGCATGGTGATAAAGGGACTAATTGCCTACAGCCTCTTGAACATAAAACCTGGAAGAGATGTAACTGTTTATTGGAGCACATATTATTAAAAAAAGTTGATATCTAGTTTATAATAGAATCTCCAAATTTAAAAAAGATAAGATGTTTTTAATATAGTACCAAAATACTTAATTAAAAGCCTTCTCAAAGCCAATTTACAGTAATAGACCAATAAGTTTGTGTTTTTAAGTGTAAAACAATACATTATGAAAGGATCTAATATTTTTACCAAGTTATCTACCCTTATTAAAACCAATCTGATCCTGGTTTAGAAGATGAGGTAAGGTGCTTTTGACTTTATTAGCTATACAAGAAGAGGCAGCTATTTCATATGAAACTTTCAATAATGTTATAGATCTCCATTTCTTTAGATATTGCTTTGGTTTGTCCCTTTCGGTATACAAGTAAGTATTCTCTCTTTCTGTGCTGATGAAAGTTCCCCAATACAGTAACCATAATTTTATAGATCTGACAAGATAATG